>JAWPHD010007729.1:0-124756 GCA_037043455.1 Cyrtodaria siliqua
CCTCAAAATATTGAGGTCAAATATTATAATACACACATTTTCCAAAAGTCAATTCCCCCGGACATAAATTTGTCTCGCGAGATTTAGAATTATAATGCACACATTTGTTCAGCAACTAAAGATGTATGGATTTTGATAATAATGATAACACGTACAAAATCGTAGAAATGTTGGTGGTTATAATAAAATGTTAACATTTTTCAGATGTATACATTTTTCCAGAGAGCTAAAAATGTATGGATTGTGATAATAATGATAACACGTACAAATTCGTAGAAAATGTGTTGATTATAATAATTCAGTTAAACATATAGTAAAAAAATAATTATAATCACAGGGTCACTCTACGGCTTTCCATAGTATACATTCTGAAAATGTTAACATTTTATATTATAACCCGCACATGTTCTGAAAAATGTTAACATTTTTATTATAACCCCCGCACATGACATTGTATGCATTATAATTATAATTATAACAACAATCCGTACGATTACCTCCCTTAGCTCTCTGAAAATGTATACATTCTCAAAATGTTAACATTCTGAAAGATCGAATTCATTGCTGGTCTTATAATCCTAAATCTCGCGAAGACAATTTATGTTCGGGGGAATTGGCTTTTGGAAAATGTGTGCATTATAATACTAAATCTCGCGAGACAATTTATGTTCGGCGGGGAATTGACTTTCTGGAAAATGTGTGCATTATATTTCTAAATCTCGCGAGACAAATTTAGTCCGGGGGAATTGGTTTTTGGAAAATGTGTGTTATTATAATGTTTGACCTCAATATTTGACCTAGAGCGTATGGGGGTTGGTACGGGGTCTTGCGGATAATTAAAGAACAAGGATTCTGATGTTTAATAGCAGCGTAGCTTTGGATTTTTTCTAATAGATGAGTTTAGTAGAATAAAAGTAATGACACAAATTAGTAAAAAAAAAAGGGTAAGGGTCAACTTATCTGTTGGCACATTCTACTCCACTAAGAGCAGGGTTTAAACATGCCTATTTGGTTTGTGTGGGGATACGGGGTCTTCCACAGGAGTAATGTAAGGGATAGGGGAAATCAAATTGACTATCATAGGGTGGGGTGTGGAGGGGAGTTACCCTGTGAGTAACCAATATGTTTAGTATGGAAAGCGCCAGTGACCCTGGTGATTATAATTAATTTTTACTATATGTTTAACTGAATTATTATAATCACCAATTTCCTACCATTTTGTACGTGTTATCATTATTATTCAAAATCCATACATTTTTAGCTCTCGTGGAAAAAATGTATACATTCTGAAGATGTTAACATTTTTATTATAATCACCACATTTCTACGATTTTGTACGTGTTATCATTATTATCAAAATCCATACATGTTAGCTCTCTGATTTTTTTTTTATTATAACCACCCACATTGCTACGATTTTTTGTAAGTGTTATAATATTATCAAAATCCTACATCTTTAGCTGTCTGAAAAAAATGTGTACATTCTGAAAATGTTAACATTTTTATTATACACCGCACATGTCTTGGAAAATGTTAACATTTTTATTATAACCCGCACATACATTGTTTGCATTATAATTATAACAACATCCGTACGATTACCTCCCTTAGCTCTCTGAAAATGTATACATTCTCAAAATGTTAACATTCTGAAAATCGATACATGTGCGTCTTATAATTCTAAATCTCGCGAGACAATTTATGTTCGGGGGGGAATTGGCTTTTGGAAATATATGTGCATTAATAATTCTAAATCTCGCGAGACAATTTATGTTCGGGGTATTGGCTTTTGGAAAATGTGTGCATTATTATTCTAAATCTCGCGAGACAATTTATGTTCGGGGGGGAATTGGATTTTGGAAAATGTTGTGCATTATAATTCTAAATCTCGCGAGACAATTTATGTCCGGGGGAATTGGCTTTTGGAAAATGTGTGTATTAAGCATGTATGTGCTAGTGTTGGTGAGGGGTGGGGGGAGGGGTGTTTAGGGGAATGGTGGGCAGGCGGTTTAAGGGAGCGGGTATGAACTGGAGGATTGGCTAAGAGGATTAAGATGAGATGATGATGGGGCAGCAGGATTGATGGATGTGAATGGGCAGGACGTTTAAGATAAGAAATGAGAGTATGGTTCGGGTGAGGGGTGTGTGTGTGTGGGGGGGGGGGGGGGGGGGGGGGGGGGGGGTGGGAAGCAGAAAGCTTAAGTTATGCGGGTGGGCAAGAGGGTTTAAGAGAAGAAATGAGTGTGGTTGGGGTGAGGGTGTGTTGGGGGGGGATGGAAGCAGAAAGGCTTAAGGGTATGCAGGTGGGCAGAGGGTTTAAGAGAAGAATAGTGTGTGTGTGGTGTGGGCAGGAAGATTAAGGGATGCGGGTGGGCAGGAGGTTTAGATAAGAAATGAGTATGGTTCGGGTGAGGGTGTGTTGGGGGGGGGGGGGGGGGGGGGGGTGGTGGAAGCAGATAAGCTTAAGTTATGCGGGTGGGCAAGAGGGTTTAAAGAAAGAAATGAGTGTGGTTGGGGTGAGGGTGTGTTGGGGGGGTGGAAGCAGAAAGCTTAAGGTATGCAGGTGGGCAAGAGGGTTTAAAGAGAAGAAATGTGTGTGTGTGGTGTGGGCAGGAAGATTAAGGGATGCGGGGTGGCAGGAGGTTTAAGAGAAGAAATGTTGTGTGGGGGATTGGGGAGTAGGAAACTTAGGGGATGCGGGTTTGACAGGAGTTTTAAGAAGCATAAATGTATGTGTGTGGGTGGGGGGGAGTGGGAAGCAGGGAAGCTTAAGAATGCGTTTGTGGGCAGGAGGTTTAAAGAAAAGAAATGTTGTGTGTTTGAGGAGGTGGTGGGGGGGTGGGGGTGAGGAGAGCTTAAGGATGCGGGTGTGTCTTAAGGTTTAAGAAGAAAAGAAATGCGTATGTGGGAAGGAGGAGCATGAAGCTTATGTGATGCGGGTGGGAAGGAGGTTTAAGAAAACATTGTGTATGTGGTGGGAGGGTGAAGCAGGAACCTTAAAGGATGCGTGGTGTGCAGGACGTTTAAGAGAAAGAAATGTGTGTTGTGTGTTGTGTGTGTGTGTTGGTGGGGGGTGGGTGAGAGGGGGTTGGGGGGGGTGGGTGGCGGGGGCGAGGTTGCAGGAAGCTAACGGTGGCATACTCCTTTATTCCCGGGAGTATCTTGGACAAATAAAACGAAAAAAAAAAACATTGTTTATAACTGGCTTCCCGCGAGATTTTTTATTTGTGTGTGATTATTATAATTATAATAATGTTCGACTTTATGGCACACATTTTCCAAAAGCCAATTCCCCCCGAACATAAATTGTCTCGCGAGATTTAGAATTATAATGCACACATTTTCCAAAAGCCAATTCCCCCGAACATAAATTGTCTCGCGAGATTTAGGATTATAAGACGCACATGTATCGATTTTCAGAATGTTAACATTTTGAGATTGTATACATTTTCAGAGAGCTAAGGGAGGTAATCGTACGGATGTTGTTATAATTATAATGCATACAATGTCATGTGCGGGTTATAATAAAAATGTTAACATTTTCAGACATGTGCGGTTATAATAAAGATGTTAACATTTTCAGAATGTACACATTTTTTCAGACAGCTAAAGATGTATGGATTTTGATAATAATGATAACACGTACAAAATCGTAGCAATGTGGTGGTATAATAAAAAAAAATCAGAGAGCTAAAAAATGTATGGATTTTGATAATAATAATAACACGTACACAATCGTAGAAATGTGGTGATTATAATAAAAATGTTAACATTTTCAGAATGTATACATTTTTCCAGAGAGCTAAAAATGTATGGATTTTGATAATAATGATAACCACGTACAAAATGGTAAGAAATGTGTGGTGATTATAATAATTCAGTTAAACATATAGTAAAAAATAATTATAATCACAGGGTCACCTGCGGCTTTCCATAGTTTAGGGATCAAAGTTTTTTAAATGCAATTTAAGTATATTAAAGTGTAAATGAAAAGATTTTTTAGAAAATATACTGAGTAGCCTAACAAAAGGCTATATTTATAGCTATCAATAGCTAGTATATTTATAGACAGGTATACTAATTCAGGTTTACTGGTGTTTTTAAGGGACAGGGCAGAAAGATCAAGGGGGTGAAGTCAATTAAAGAGTAGGGGGAATTAGATTTTAGAATTAAGGGATATGGGGAATATGCTCTTAAATGCCCCGTGGAAGACTGGGATATCTAGCTGGGGTTAGGTAGGCCATTCCACTGACAACTCAATATACAAATACAATACATAGGCCTCCTTTCTAGTATGACAAAGAACAGCAGATTGACTCACTTAATTACTCTAATCCTTAGTATTACAAGAAGCGAGAGTATTTACTAATAGTACCCCACCCAGCCACTGCTGCTAGCATGTGCTAATAAGTAAATAACGAAGGTTTAATACATGACACATCGTTCTTTGATCCAATTTTTTAACTGTTTGCATAATAAATATATAATATTATTTCATTTTAAAACCATTTGTTCTTTAATACCTTCAGCTTTTAATTAATTAAACCCGTTCAAAATAAATAAATTGTACGCGTATGTAAACGCCCGAGCCCATATATGGTAACTATTCTTCTTGATCATCTGAGGCGCTTGACATTTTGCAGTTCACGCGTCCGGTAAATTCAGATTGAAAATAATAGCGAAGAGGGCGCAGTTAAAAATGTATACATTTTCAGAGCACAACATTTTGCCAAGTCTCCCTGACAAAAATTGTCGCGCGGGATTTAGAATTATAACGCACACAGCTAAACATGTATCGATTTTCAGAATGTTAACATTTTCAGAATGTATACATTTTTTCAGAGAGCTAAAAATGTATGGATTTTGATAATAATGATAACACGTACAAAATCGTAGAAATGTGGTGATTATAATAAAAATGTTAACATTTTCAGAATGTATACATTTTTTCAGAGAGCTAAAAATATATGGATTTTAATAATAATGATAACACGTACAAACTGGTAGAAATGTGGTGATTATAATAAAAATGTTAACATTTTCAGAATGTATACATTTTTTAAGACTGCTAAAAATGTATGGATTTTGATAATAATGATAACACGTACAAACTGGTAGAAATGTGGTGATTATAATAAACATGTTAACATTTTCAGAATGTATACATTTTTTTCAGAGAGCTAAAAATGTATGGATTTTGATAATAATGTTAACACGTACAAAATCGTAGAAATGTGGTGATTATAATAATTCAGTTAAACATATAGTAAAAAATAATTATAATCACAGGGTCACCTGCGGCTTTCCATAGCTTTCCATAGTTATCACAGTTGTTTACACTGGGAACAACTATTGCATACATATTTTAGAGACAAAAATTGTTTGATCCTTTAATAAATATAACTAATTTCGAATGTAGAAAAAGATTTCTACTTTAATATATATATATATATATAGTAAAGAATAGTATACATCTAGTATATAGTATATATATGAAGTTATATGAAGTTATATCTTTCCTCACTCAAATGCATTTTTAAAAGGTAGATATGTGATGAATCAGAAATATTATCCTACATAAACCAAAGCAACTTAACTCAATGACACCGTAGGTTTCCGATGTACCACAACCTAACTCAATGACCCCGTACGTTTCCGATGTAGCACAAACTAACTCAATGACACCGTAGGTTTCCGATGTACTACAACCACAGCAACCTAACCCAATGACACCGTAGGTTTCCGATGTACCACAACCATAGCAGCCTAACTCAATGACAACGTAGGTTTCCGATGTACGAAGGTCATTCAATAAGTTCTGTCACTAACGCGTTTTAACACATTTGCTGTTTGGTACCTACCAAATGAAAGTGAGTTTCAATACCATTCCATTGATGGTAAAATGAATGCTGTATCTTGTGTGTGACGAAAGTTATGGAACATTTAATACACATCACTTATACATACTGAGGCATTTTCGTCCTGAGTTTTTTCAGGTATGTTAATTGTTACCTTTTTAAATGCCTGTTTCTCTTTAAGTACTTGTCGAAGACCTTTGAAATTTCTCATGCATTACCAGTTATATCTGTGCATTATAAGATTCAGCATTTAAGCATGGTAGATGAAAAGACATTGTCTTAGAAATTAACATTTTAAGCTAACGTGTAAAATTAATTTAATGATAAATGGACATCAAATGGAAGGGCAGTCTTCTGAAATAGCGTTTTTAGGATGATCAATATTTTCACTAAACATTGTAAAAAATTCTACAATAAAATGTTGAGTATGAAATGTAAACACTGAAGGACTAGGATTTGTAAAAAAAATATGAAAACATATTAATACTATGAGAACAATTACGACATTTAAAAGATATTTTATACATTTCCGTAAACAAAATGAAGAAAATCAGTGTTATTTCTACTAAAATTAAGGGATATGCATTCACTCATATCTGGTTTGCAGCAAGACCTTTCCGAATTCTCGACAATAATTTTCTTGAATTATGGGCGAATAACAACAGATGGCGTAGAAGAAAATTAAACGCATAGAATTATTCCAATAATTTTTACAACGTTTTGTAACAATGACATTTTCAGAGATGCCAGTATCCAAAAGGTGTGGTAGTGGGGGATAATTTAGGGGTAAAATAACCGAAAATTTTCATTTTTGCTGTGGAATTTAAGAGAGCGAACCCAGTAGTACTATAAATACACTACTTTATCTCAGTGTAATATCCAGTTCAAAGGATATATGCCTAGTGACAGAACTTTTTGAAGCACTCTCGTACCACAACCACAGCAACCTAACTCAATAACACCGTAGGTTTCCGATGTACCACAACCACAGCAACCTAACTCAATGACACAGTAGGTTTTCGATGTACCACAGCAACCTAACTCAATGACACCGTAGGTTTCCGATGTACCACAACCACAGCAACCTAACTCAATGACAGAGTAGGTTTCCGATATATATATATTATATTCCGATGTACCACAGCAACCTAACTCAATGACACCGTAGGTTTCCGATGTACCACAACCACAGCAACCTAACTCAATGACACAGTAGGTTTCCGATGTACCACAGCAACCTAACTCAATGACACCGTAGGTTTCCGATGTACCCCAACGACAGCAACAATCGATGTAAAATAAATCAGTTTATAAACTAAATCAAAGGATAAAATTAGTCAATGAAGGGGATAATTCGCAACGTAAATAGTGGTAAAGACAGCGTTACCGAATTCGAACGGTCAGTAGGGATATATATATTATAAAAGTATCACCGTTAATCCAGTTTGGAATTATGCATATATAGATCAAATGGTTCAAGCAATTTAACACGCATAATAATACATTATTATTTAATAAAGAACCAAGGTATAATGTTTATAATTTAATATAATAAAATATGTAATACAACATGCTATGTACTTAGCAACTGGTTACTGTATAACGACGCCACTTACCAACATTGACCATAAATAATACATTAAATTATATTTTATTAATACTGAGCAAAAAAAATGTACACCTTTTCATTTCCTTATTATATTGGCAGCAAAACAGGAAATAATAAATGATGTATATAAAATAATTAGACCCCTTTTTCTTAAAACATGCATTTTTGGTATAAACAAACATTACCTAAATTTGTCTCTATACGTTGCTTTCGAAGAAAATTACAGACAAACACAAAACCGATTGTGTAGGTAGCAGTTTTTGATTATCAAAAATCATCAAATTCTCCGTTTAATGATTCTATAGCGTCCATAAAAGAGTATTGCTAGGCAGTTGAAACTGTTTGAAGAAATATTTAGTATTCAACGAAGTGTGTTTAAAAAATCAAACATTGTTTAATTAAAGTGCTGTGTAAGCTGTCCTACTTGCTCAAAAACCGGCCTATGGAATACCAGCACAAATGGGGGTACTTTTCATTTTTGGTGAGTATACAATACTTAACGTTTAGCTATACAACAGTAGTCCCTGTTGTTGTTTTTTTCGCTTACTAGTGCTCGTCTATGTATTGGCTTAAGATTTTATTTCCGGTTATGGTACTCAGCTCCTAAATTAAACGCTCAACGGCGCTGGAAACAATGTTTACACATCGGCATCTGCCAGCAATTATACTCGAGTACATTTTGTATCTAGCCAACATGTTTAGTAATAGTTTACAATGAATTAATATATGTTTTAAGCATGATCATGTGTTGCGTTACAACAACAATAACAATAAAACTTTGCAAATACACCATAACAGAACACCCTGCCATATCACATTGACTAGCAGACACTGCTTTCTGTACTAAGCAGTGTCTAGTACTTATCGTTTTCGAAAAAAAGACGCCATTGAAATATTTGATGTTGTTTTTGGCTTGCCTCCCTGAAGACTAGCCCTTATGTTGTTCCCGGTTTTTGTGAATTTGTTTAGTACCTGTCCAAGCAAACCGTTTCTCATAACAGGATAATAAATAGAGTATGTTTATACAGTTTATATCGACATTCCCTGAGCTGTGTCAGTTGGTGACTCACAGGTTCATAAAAAGTCACAACCGTGCAGATTCATATATTCTACTTCACCAACATGGACACGTCATATGTCTTTACTGCCATATTGCCTCACGCGAATTCTGGTAACAAAATCAATTTCACCACGTTTCATATCCTTGCAATCGTCTTTCGTAACGAAAAACATATCGCCCCATGGTGTCTTCGTAACTTCTATTGGAGTTATTACCTCGTTCTGAATACAATATTCCTGAACATTTTTACGTAATTCCTTAAAACTCAACAATTCGTCGTCGAAATCAGCTCCCTCGTGCCGAATTTGGTCCCGAAGTCTCTTGTAAAAATAAGCGTACAGGGCGTAGTCCAGCTTGGCGTATGTTTTATAAAAGTCTCTATCAAATGCTTTGGACAGCATTGTTTCATTTTTCTTGCGTGCGATGTTTTGATTTAGGAACATAATATCTTTCGTTTGCCAGCCCAGATACCGTCTCATTATTATCACGGATTCTTCCATATAATCAGCAATTAGCATGACTTTGAACTCTTTGTCTAATTTCTCTAAGTACTCGTCCACCATAGTTTGATTGTATTTTATAAACGCTTTCGGCGGAAATCCGAATTCTATGGCCATCCGGCTATTAGTCCATGATCCCGACAGTTTTCCCTTTGGTTCATATTTGCTCGGATTGCGCAAGAACTCTGAAGCTGGGTTTTTAGACTGGATCTTGCCAAATATGTATCGAGGTCGAAAATAGTTTAGAATTGACTTATAAAGTTCAAACGGCTCCCGCATAATCCCAATAAATACAGAATCCTTCGGCATGAATTTTGAAAAGGCTTCATTCGTGTAGAAAACATGATTGCAAAGAATATCGTAATGTTTGTTTGGTGGAGGTGGTAGAATGTTCGAGTTAGTTAAGGATTCTCTCAAACTGATAATGTTTGGGTACCCAGCAGGGTTTTTCGCCGGCGATAGCACGAATGTAAGGTTTCTGTTCCATCCGAATCTTAGAAATATATTTTGAGCCGTTGAGCTTGCCGCTTTGTGTACCTTTAAGAATGCAATGTGCTGGACTTCGTTTCTTGGCCGGACCAATGGCGACGGAGGCGGTGTTACGTCATTATCATTGTCAACAGTTTTATGTGTGTTTGAGTTATCGAAGAAAAATTTACCGATATTTTCTGGCTGTTGCAGTTTTCGTAAAATCTCAGATTTTGTTAATTGACGGCTAATAGTGTAAGGTACTGCCACACTTAAAATGTTTGCAACGAATGTAAAAATACCCACGACCGACAGGATCATCCTGAAACGGGAAAAAATGAGGATGGCGTAAGTGTTTCTGAAAAGTTTGATTGTTTTTTTTTGTTTGTTTTTTGTTTGCTTTTTAAGTGTTTCTTAACTTACATAGCATATAAAGGATTTTACATGAGTGCCTGTTTAATATTGATTTTTTTAAGCGAGTTGAATAAAATTATATTATGCGAGATCGTGCCGAGCATCATATCAGTATTATCGAAAGAGCTAAGTCAATATTAAATAGGCACGAATTTGAGATTCTATTTATAACATAACACAAGAGGATGTCAAAATATATATATACAACGTTGTAGTATAATGACATGAACAACGAGATTGCGTCGTCGATTTCCGTAATACGGTATTATTAACGGTTACGGAAATCGACGAGGTAATTCCGACTGCAAGCCGGCTTGAACGAAAAGCGATGACTCTACGTTCATTTTCAAATGTATTACACTAGCGTATTATGATAGTCAACGTTGTCTTTATTACACACCCACATCGCAAGTTATGTGATAAATATATGTATCAAAATATATTAATAAAAATAGACGATATAAACGACATGTTGTAATTTTAATATTTACAAGTTTAAGTTTCATTATATTCTAAATAGTTGGAACACATTCTAAACTCTGAGTTGGAACACACCACTGCGGGTACATGTCTACGCCATCGGGCCAAAAACGTAAGTCCAGCACATTGCTATCCAACAGTTGTTTACATATATTTTATCTAGATCATATTTAGTAAATATTCCGAATCGAGAAGGTGTTAAACATCCAATCATAGTTCTCAGAAAATATCATTATTAGCATGTACGTTAAATGGTTTATATCATTATTAGCATGTACGTTAAATGGTTTCGCCATCCTAAAGTGGCTTGGGAAATTTACTTTTCTTTGTTCTACACACACCACTACCTTAAATTAGAGAAAGCTGTCTACGTATTTGAAAAATCTCCAAAGATAAGGTGGCTAACACATCGGCAACAACACTTAAACCCTTGTACCTGAACCATGTACCACTCAGTATACAGAACAATCGAATATGATACGGGTATCAACATATACAAATGATGATGTATTGCGGACTATTAACCAATATAAACAACAATCGAATATGATACGGGTATCAACATATACAAATGACGATGTATTGCGTTGTATCAACCAATATAAACAACTATCGAATATGATACGGGCTATCAAACAATATAAACAGCAATCGAATATGGGTATCAACCAAAATAAACAACAATCGAATATGATACGGGCTATCAAACAATATAAACAACAATCAATCGAATATGGTACGGGGTAGCGACCTATACAAACGACGATTGAATATGATACGGGAATCAACCGTTATAAACAACAATCGAATATGGTACGGGGTAGCGACCTATACAAACGACGATTGAATATGATACGGGAATCAACCGTTATAAACAACAATCGAATATGGTACGGACTATCTACCATTATAAACGACGATCGAATATGATACGGGCAATCAATCAATACACAAACAACAATCGAATAGTATACGAGCTGTCAACCAAAATAAACGATAATCGAATATGAAACGGGCTATCAACCAATATCAACGACGATCGAATATGAAACGGGCTATCAACCAGTATCAACGACGATCGAATATGAAACGGGCTGTCAACCAATATAAAGACGATCGAATATGAAACGGGCTATCAACCAATATCAACAACGATCGAATATGAAACGGGCTGTCAACCAATATAAAGACGATCGAATATGAAACGGGCTATCAACCAATATAAATGACGATCGAATATGAAACGGGCTATCAACCAATATAAATGACGATCGAATATGAAATGGGCTATCAACCAATATACATGACGACCGAATATGAAATGGACTATCAACCAGATTGAACGACGATTAAATATGCTACAGGCTATCAACCAATAACCAATAGAAAAACAACAATCGAATGTGATACGGGCTATCAACCAATATAAACGTCGATCGAATATGGTACGGGGTAGCATTCTTTACAAATGACGATCGAATAACAGTATCAATTAATATAAACAAAAACTAAATATGAAACATAAACAATCATACTTACCATATTCCCTTTGATTTGATAATTTTCCACGGAATCAAGGACCTCATCTAAAAAATAAACAAAAAGTTAGGTTAATAATAATACACAGTGTAGCATGGTCTCTGACATTTCCTTTGTATTTGCTCAGTAGTAAATCATTGAACTGAAAATAACACCTTTCACTGGTGTACTCTAAGTCATAGATAAAGTATGATCTCGTCGAGTTGTGGTAGCCCATCGAGTTGTTTAAATCAAACAACGAGATTAGTCCATACTCTATTTGCAGCATGTCCATTTCATCTGTCTGCCAATCTCTAACTTCCGATAACTGGTAACTAATCATTTATTCTGACAGGTGTTATTTTTCATTAAGCGTTTATACATGTGCAAATACAAAGGGCTTTTTAGTTACCATGCTACAACTACCAGTTATCGAAAGTTAGAGTATGGAATACACATGAAATTAAATGCTACAAAACAAGTAGAGTATGTTTTCATCCCGTTGGTCTCATCGAGGCGTTTAAATCAAACAACTGGATGAGATTATACTTTATCTGTTACTTGTATTGACGTTATAACTCTTATTGTGTTGCAATGATATGTTAAACCATATTTCTATAGTATAACTATGCACTGCAGACTAAATTCGTATGTCAGTTCTGGACAGTGTATATGGCAGTTTGGTAAAACCAAGTTTTAGTAAACACCGTACGCTCATGTGATGCTTGTAAGTGTTTTGAAACGATTAAATTGAATTCATAATTTTGATAGAGCATCACCAAAAAACTGACCAATCAGTGACCAGGAATAAGACATAACCAATACATTCTGGTAGGTGATAATCTCTGTCTTTATCCTTGATGTTCAACCAAGTTTACTGTTAAAATTAAGGTATCTACAGTGTGATTCTTTTAAACCCCTGCCTATGTCATGCACATTCATGCAAATTGACTCAATACATGTATCTTTTAAAATCAAAATCTTGAAAATTATCATCTTTTTACTCTGCCAATGATATTTATTTTACTATAGAACCTAAGGATAAAAACTGAGTAACACATACTTTATCACCTACTGAAAATAAAATAAAATCTCAACATCTCTGCAATGCAAAATTATGAATTGTTGCATTACGGCTCTTCAAGACATGTAATAGAAAGAGTATGGTTTCATCGAGTTGGTTGATTTAAATATCAATATGGGCGTAGTGAATTAAATTGAATTGAATGTTGTTTAACTTCTCATTGACACAGTATAGGTTATTTAGAGAGAGGGGAAGGATACATAGGAATCAGGGAACCTGCCCTACTCTTATTATCGAATAGACTCCTATGGTTCTTTAACGTGCTCGGAGGATAGACCGATACAGGGGACCGCCCGGTTTACGTCCCCATCCGACGGACGAGGCTAAGGGAACGTTCTTGCCCATGAACACACCGACGAAACTCAGTGGCACCGCGGAGCATTGAACCCGGGGCCTTCGGTTACAAATCTGCCGCGCTCCAAAGTGAAAAGACCTCTTGTGATCGTTCTGTTGCTTCTTATTCTTCTTATCACTTACACTTTCCATAGAGATATTTGTCGTAGCGTATCAAAATTGTTACACAGTAGTAGAGATCGGTCTGGAATAGTGTCCCGAAAATTTTGACTTCATGACGCCATCCAAGATGGCCGCCAGTAGTTTTAAATGATAGATAGATATATACTTTATTGATTTAAACTTTTACAGTTTCTCATCATTACATACATAATGTGTAATACATAATTATAATCACACGACAGGTTACACATACTTCTACACACTCACTTATAGCTCAATTTGCAATACTCCTTAATTAATCATAGCTCAAATAAATCACACATTTTAATCAATAATCCAAGGATATCAAAAAACAAAAGGAATTATATATCAAATAACAATTTATGTGAGGATGTACTTGAATATATTTTAAGAAATAATATTTGGAATAGAACATCTGACAGTAAACGCCTCTGACAAATATTTACTTAAATTAAAAAGTTCTTTCTTCTTTGAAGATTGTAGAAGTGTTATAAATTAAAACATATTTGGCCTTTGTATGTAATATTTTCTGATATATTTCTTTCTAATATCATTATAAGCTGTACAAATTAAAACAAAGTGAAATTCGTCTTCAATTTCAGTTGAATTACATATTTGACAAACTCTTTCATTTCTTTCAATCCTATGTCTTGCATAAATGGAACATCTTGTTATCAGTTTATCTCATACATGATGAGGTTGTGCAAGATCATACTGTAGGAGGTAATGACATCATCAAATATTATGGCAGCCATACATTTTAAAGTTTAGGATCAAGTTGTGCAAAAACATATGTCAGGACATTATAAGCAAGATGGGTTCCAGTGACGTCATAAGTTATTAAAATTATTCAAGTTTACCTCTGACCATGTTTTGTTGGAATCGTATTGTTAAAATATTAAGGCTCATTATCTAAGTGAGCAATGACCATTATGACGTCATAATGTCATCTTATTTGGCTACAAGTGATGTCAAGAGAGACATGTTGTATTCAATTTATTACCTGCAATTTACTGTGTATGATAACCGGAATCTGAACAAAAAGTTCACATATCTTACAGCATTTGACCGAAATGTGCCTTAGCACCATATGGGGACAGACGTCATCCACGATGGCCGCCGGTGTAATAAACAATAAAACCTTGTTATCATTCTATCTCATACATTTATAATCGGATTTGGATAAAACTTTCACAGATTGTGAAGTTTAGGATCTAGCTGTGAACAAAACAAAGAAAAAAAACACTCTCCTGATAGTATTCTAAAGTCAGGTTTAGTGAGGCCATAAAGGATAAATGATGTCGTGTCTTATACCAAATACACGAATGTATATTCAAAAACTGAGTTTGTATGATTCATTGAACAATTGCGTATGAATTTTAACAAATTTGTAAGCAATCTATATGTTTGGACATTTGTATAGAATTAAATATCCATGAAGAAATATCAACACACATAATATACAGTTTAAGGAAAACACTTGTTGGTATAGCTTAAAGCGGCTTTTTTACGTTTGAGAGGAAAAAACGTTTGTTTTCGTTATGTTTATTCTTATTATTACATGTAGGTCTTTCCATATTTTAGTTGAATTACCTTTTGTGTTCGCTCTGTTTATTGTTATTCTTCTTCTTCTTGTCACCTCCACGTTTCAAGGAAATATTGATCGCAACATACATGTACAGTGGTAGTGTCAAGTCTGGAATAGTGTCCCGAACATTTTGACAAAAATAAAACTTATCTTTAACAATAATGTTACATTGTTTTAATTAACTTACATCTATGTAATAAGTTTTATTTATTGTATGAAAGTTGTTAAACAGTTTATAACAGGTCTGACCTGATCAGATAATGGATCTTTCAGTGTTTCTTAATTTGCGATTATTAGGTGGATTTTCCCCGGGTGCTTACTTATAAATTTCACAGTTTACCTAATTTTATTTTAATGGCATTTTAAACTTTGAGTATTATATATGCGCTACTTATCACGTCGATTAATAATAGTTGTCCAGTTCTTATCACATTAAATGTATTATTAGTAACTCATGTATAGACAAAACGATAAGTATTTTCTAGACGAAAACTATTGTGTATATAGTATATTAGTCTAATAAGCAGGGTCCCAATGATCAGTACATGAAAAATGCTTATTAGTAAATGCAGACAATTATCAAGTTTTTGCGTCTGTGTGATCAAGATCGATTCAGACGTTTCGGCACCAAACCATTTCGACGCCTAGACGAATCGGCACCTAGACGTTTCGGCATCAAACCATTTCGGCATCTATTTTAATTTTTATCCTAGACGTTTCGGCACCCATTTATATTTGAGTATTATAATGAAGTAAAGAAGTAAATAAATTAAATATTTTCAATAAGATCGCTCGTAATTCATTTAAAATGCAAAGTTGATTGCCTTAACGCCAACTCCGAAGCGGTTTTGAGTCTGAATACAACTAAAACATGAACATAAATAGGGCCCATATGATAATCACTTGTAAAATTTAAGTAAATATAACTTTTATATTTTATGTATTATTTACTTAAAATTTAAGTAAATATGACTTTTATATTATATTTAGCTCAGGTGTAAATCGTTTAATTGAAAATACTTGAATATGCTCCCTTTAACATGTATAATAATGTATACCTAAAACCAAATAAAAACGTATCTGCATTCATACAGTATCTTTTAATTCTTCACTTTACCTTCCTGTCATCTCCATATCGACGACTACAGGTATGTGACTTGAACAAAGCCTCCACAAATTAAACCATTATTAAAAATCGTCTACATATAACGCATGCGTTATACTTTTCTTGTTTTATATGATTTTTTTAATGTCAAGTTATATGTTAATGTGCAATACTATCGTTTCTTATAATTCGTTTAGAATGGGGTTTACAATTCATGTTTTATTGATGAATGATGGTATGTATGCATGTATATATATGTATATTTGAGTTCAAACAACGAGACGCAAATAAACTATTAAACTAAACTACAAGTTATATTTAATGGGCAAAATACGCGCATAGCCAATGCATTGTACAGCGTTATTAGTTTAGATCCTTCCAATTTGTCAAAAAGCAAAATCATTATTTAAACGTTCCCCGTTATTTGCTAAATTAAACGGACACACGGCAATCTTGATTTTTTAAGAACTTACGGCTTCCCGTTAGTCTTCCTGCATAATTTCCGGGCATTTGTTCAATCATTAATATTAAATTATACAAATAGTATAACTCAAATATGTTGTGTTTGTTTTTTTCATATTATTATCGGTCGATTATATTACACCAATAAATATATTTAAAAACGGAAAAAAAAGAAAACTCAAAATTTAAACTTCGCACTTACCTTAGTCAGTTATGTCCGTCCTTATCCAATATAGATTGTGTCCATTTAGTTCACTGAACGTTTCTAACTTGTTAGCTTTTGTTACCTCTATTTGACAAAAAAAAAGTGTGTTTTTACGTTTTAACTAATTCTTCTAGAGTTTTGTTACTTCAACCCTTTTCTCAAATATCTTGCCGTCAACGTATACATATATCTATAATTATGAAATACATGTTTAACAGAATGTATGTAATATTTTATCAAACACTAATTATAAACCAAATCATTTAGATTCCATTAGAGATAACGAAAATATTCAAAATTAAATGTGCGCACGTCCACCGCAGGCAAGACAATAAACTGACAATTGCTTTACGTAGCAAACGCAATGCGACATATTGTTAATTAATTATTGATTCGCAATATATCTATGTCCAAAGCGATAGTATAAGAATGAAAAAATATATATATTGCATATACATATGAACATTTCATAGTTAAGAAGAAAAAAATATCTCTAATACACGTTCGTGGATCAGTACCTCATTTTTAAAAGGGAAAACAACACACATCATTTATAGTCTCAATACATAATTAAAACGTTGTGTTATTATGTTGCGTGCGCAATTATTGAATACTTCAAGTATTGTGATCGCCTAATTGGCATGATAGTGCTAACAGGTGTCGCTAATTTCATGCCGAAATCCAATATTTCGCGATACGAGGTTCGAGATGTTGCGATTAAGACCTAAGCCATGGCAGTTTTTTTTATATACTACTATATAAAAACCCTGGCTATAGCTAACTGGTGACGAACAACATTTTACCGAATAGGTTATATGTAATTTTAAACGTTAAAACCAGAATTTCAAACAGTAGCTACATTTAGTTATAAAGACTTAATACCTGTATTCTGTAACAATCGTGCACGTAACCATGAAGAGCCTGATCTATAAGTAGAACATATGAAAGCAACAGAAAATATGTGGGTCGGATATTTTAGATACTCGTTGCTTTCCGTAACCGGCACGGAAACCGACGAGGCGGTTCCGATTGGTCGGTGTGGTACGGAAAAGGCCGAAACCTGAACTTTATAGGACACTTTTGGAGTTTTGTGATGAATAGAATCTCACATTCGTGCCTTTTATTATTACAGTATAGTATGATTATATGTTGGATATAATTGATATGATATTCGTCAGAGCGTCGCATCATATAATGTTATCCAACTCGTTAAAGTAACTAACCCGCCAACAACATATGCACACCGTTTTAAACCTACTGACTACGAGGTATATATATAACTTATATATTTTGAGAATCCAAAACTCTATAGACACAATCTAAACGGCTTTAACCAAACCCCAAATCAGGAGCGTCGAAGTAAGAGTTGCCAACTCATAATTTATTTTACGCATACTCAATCACGGGTATTTTATGAACACTTCAATAAACTTATACTTTCAATCGGCACATATACATTATTATTTGACCAGAACACCTGGATAGAGTTTGTACCTGTAATTTTGCCGTTGTTTGGCAGTTTAGTTTTATTAAAGGGACACACGGCAATCTTGATTTTTTAAAAACTTGCGGCTTTTGTTTAATCATTAATATTAATTATAAGACAATTATAAATCAAATTGCTTTTGCATATTACTATCTGTTGATTACATTTCACCAGTAATATATTCAAATCTATGGTAGAATAATGAAGAAAATGTGAGCACAAAATCATATTTAAAAATATATGCAAGCAGATTTAAAGGCTAAATGATACTGGATTGATACAACGAGAGGATAATTCTATTGCTTGGTAAGCACTTCAAGATTGCCATGTGTCCCTTTAAAAAATGCAACATGAAACAGGCACTGATATAAGATCCGCTTTATATCTAAGCAATTAAGGCATATGACCATTTAAAGGGACACTTAGCAATCTGAGTTTTAGATCAAGGATTCATATAACTTCGATTTATTAATTCTGTTTCATTTTGACTTAAAACTGTCTTAACTTGCTAATTGTTGAATTTTTTGCAATTAGTTTTGAAATAAAAATACCGCATAAAAATAAAACCGATATAACCCTAAACTTTCTCGTTAATATTCATAGATTCATCCATGAAAATACTTTTAAAAAGTTGCACTTATTCCATTCCAATACTTGCGATTTCATTCAGTTGCGCTTACGATTTCATTCTGCTCCGTAAAAACATAAAGATCCCGGGAAAAATAATATTGCCGCATTCTACACCGAGTCGACTGATCTACGAAAACGCCATATCAACAGGCGAAAAGGTGACCTTTGAACATTCCAAACCATTCAATTTTTTTAGACGAGTTCTTTAGGAATTGAAGTTGTAAAGCATGCTTATCGTCAACTACATAATATACAGTCAGTTAACCATAGACAATTAACAAAACACATTTAAGAATCTTCTGCCTTCGGCAGATGAATAAACTCACACTCCTGTGTCCTGGAGTATAGTTGCACTAAACACACGCAAAAGTCAGAGCGCAACCAGGGCTCAAACTTAACGCCATGCAAACCTTTGTTTTGTTTTTCAGGAAATAAAACGCAAATTCGGAAAACTAAAGGTAGATAATATAGCATCTGTCTTTTTGGTAATCGAGTGCCATATTTTTTATAGCTGTCGCTATGAATCTAACGATAGGAGTGATAAATCGTTTGTTTAAACTTAACAAGTGGACGGTTATAAATTCTCAAAAACAAACTGAAACAACTGAAGTGCCATACACAATACATGTTAGATGTGTCGTTATAAATTTAACAATTTGAAATGAAAACATATTTCCTTATATTTTTTTAGTTGTTTGTGTGTTTGTTTCGTTCATTCGTTCGTTCGTTCGTTCGTTCGTTCGTTCATTTATTTTCATTCATTCATTCATTCATTCATTCATTCATTCATTCATTCATTCATTCATTCATTCATTCATTCATTCATTCATTCATTCATTCATTCATTCATTCATTCATTCATTCATTCATTCATTCATTTATTTATTTATTTATTTATTTATTTATTTATTTATTTATTATTTAAATACATTCATTATTATTTATTTATTTTATTATTATAATATATATATTTTTTTATTTTTTTTTTATTTTTTTTATTAATATATATATGTTTATATATGTAATATAATTATACAATGACATTACGTGTGTGAAATTATTATAAGTTGTTCATATGATGTTCGAATTTTCTATGTACGAATCGCTTTATAGGACAATTTTGGTAGAAACAAAGATCGAGTATAACGTCGGACATTTTCAATCATTCTACATGTACTTGCTATCGATTACCGGGGGCAACCAATGGTCAAGAAATTATTAACATGTTACAGATAACATCATAATTAACTTATACCGTGGTTATGACAACCAATTACGCCGATACCAACGGTAATTGAATTTGAGAGTCGTTGTGCGCAAGACGTGTTACATACAAAATGTCCCTGGCGTGTACTTGCGAAATATATTATATATCTTATTTATTATATATGTTTATTTCCAATTTCCAATTTCCAATAATCTCAAAAGCCCGTGAGGATACAACATACACTTTCATAAAGCATGTCAACAGTGTAGGTATTACAAACAATACATGCCCAAATTTAAATCTGCAGTTACAATGAGAAGGCGTATACATGTATATAACAGTTCCTTACATAAACCGATTAAGTTAAAGTAGCTATGCCAACAACAACAGCCATCTTTTTATTACAATGCTATACAGGACTGGAATTCTCTACCTGATAAAATTAAGAAAATGGAAAATATTATTAATTTGGAAATACTCTGTCAAATCACACATGTAGTCAATTCACCAACAATGCTCTGTTTGTATTTTATTAGCATTCATGTAAGCCAGTGCATACGTCCCTTTAAAACTCTATACTAGTGGTGGCAGATATGGATGGTGGGGACTGCCCAATCTCCGTTGATGCCGGTACTAAGAGTGTTAAATGGATCTGTTATTTGAAATAGTATAGGTTTGCTACTTTCCATTTTAAAAATGAAAATCATGACAATTATGTTCTAAATGACAAGTATAATAATATCTATCATTGTAACCGGAACTGTGATGCGCTTATCACTATCACATTAATAGTAAAATATCATTACGTTGTCCGAGTATTAACTTTCATACCCCATTCAACCCGTTCCCAAAGAAGCGAAAACGAGGTTGGCTAGGGTATGAAATAAAACGATAAATTCGGCTTAAAAAGTTTGCATATTGTAAAATTGAAATATTTAATAGCTAATTTTAAACAAGTTATCGCTATTTTTCAGTGAAACATTTTTTTATTGTCGAAAATCGTTATACAATCCTGCTAATATAAGCTTAATAAATGGAATTAAGGCGTGACCACATAATGGTTGTATATTTGTATATTTGTATGTGCTCTAAACTGTGATATAGATAAGTATTACGTTACTAGTCTTTCAACCAGAACAAATTATTTGATAATTTACAATAAATTTAATAGAACAAACATTCTTTTATATAATGCGAAATTAAGTATGTTACCACATCCTAAAATGTTGCATCCTATTGCCCACGTCTTAACCATCTATATAAGGACCCCATTGGAAATAAGCTTTCGAGCTTTATCACCCCAGTATACCGACAGGGAATGAAGCAGCTGGCAGCGACTGATAAAGTGGATATTGTTCAGAACACAAATTATGACTGTGACGGCGCTTTTTGTCCTCGACTTGTTTGCTCATAAAGAAATGTAGACAAACGGCGCTTTTTGTCCGAATTACGGTTTTTGTCCACAGACGTTTTAAAAAATCGGCGCTTTTTGTCCGAATTGCGCTTTTTGTCCGCAGATTTTTTAGAAAAGTGTCGCTTTTTGTCCGAACGAAGCTTTTTGTCCACAGAAAACGGCGCTTTTTGTCCGAACGACGCTTTTTGTCCGCAGGAACCGGCGCTTTTTGTCCGAACGACGCTTTTTGTCCGCAGAAAACGGCACTTTTTGTCCGCAAGGCTCGATTAAAACATATTTTATTATTATCAGTCATGTTTCAGGTACGGTTGCACGCAACTATTATCACTAGGAGAGAAATATCGATCCGTGCATAAAATGTCAGGGACAATATTATGGTAGAGGCCGTAGTTCTGTAGTTGTAGGGAAAAAGGAATTTCCAACTTGTACTTATATCAACTTATCCTTATGTTGGCATTTATAGAAACCTATACTTACATCTACTTAAACTGTATATTCGTATGTTTTACATATTTCAATAGCTTAAGCAATACACTATCAACCAACTTTTTCTTAATTAGTCGAGCCCCGAAGGGAAAAACGTGACTATTGTAATCACTGTGTGTGTGTGTGTGTGTGTGTGTGCAGCCATGATTCGGCGATCAGTGGACCAATTGTTAACAATATTTATAAAACGTGCCCTAACTATAAGAACGTCATGATTGACACATAATTCAATTTGATAATTGCATTTGTTCATTATATTAAACAATTTTAATATGTATTTAAAGTGTATTTGATTATCACGGGACTAAGATATGTTTTTGTAAATATATTCGTATTGTTTTTGACGATGTACTGCTGAATAAATCTTAATAAAACTATGTTCTGTTCTGTTCTGTATTTTGGCATGAAGCATGTTCGGCTGGTATTGGATATCATCCCCGTTCCTGGTACGCAAACATGACCGTAATCATTTATCAGCAAATCGTTTATGAATGTATCTTCAGCTTACCTAAGAAAGAACAGCTATTATTGCAAACATTTCTGAACACTTACATCCTCTGTCAACGTTTTCACTATTTGATATTTTTCTTTAGAACAATACTGTTGTGCTTAGACTTGCACGTTTAAAATGAGGATATCTAAAATAGATAAAAAGAAGATATAGATCCTTCGAGTTCAATCACACTTTATTTCTCAATGAACAGTCTACAAGTTGTGTTTATTTTAAGATGGTAATATATGATATTTAAAACAAACAAATAATGGATCAACTATCGTTACTGTATAATTCTTAAATACAAGAATTATACACCTTATATACTGCAAAGCAATCATGATAGTCATCTATTCATAATTTTGCATTGCAGAGATGTTGAGATTTTGTTTTATTTTCAGTAGGTGATAAAATTTGTGTTACTCGGTTTTTATCCTTAGGTTCTGTAGTAAAATAAAAATCTTTGGCAGAGTAAAAAGACGATAATTTTCAAGATTTTGATTTGAAAAGATACATATATTGAATCAGTTTGCATGAATGTGCATGCAATATGCAGGGTTTTAAACGAATCACACTTAATTTTAGCAGTAAACTTGGTTGAACATCAAGGATAAAGACCGAGTTTATCACCTACCAGAATGTATTAGTATGTCTTATTTCTGGTCACTGATTGGTCAGTTTATTTTGATGATGCTCTATCAAAATTATGAATTGTGAAACTTTAAACATCATTATCCATTATACAGAGATTCTATTTCTAATTGTAATCCATAATTAATATCATTTATTTTCGAACCTTTACAATTCAACATCATTGTAATTAAACTAAAGTGTATCTGCTAAATCTTTAGACTATATATTTTAGCCAGTTCTTTTAATTTACATCAGAAAAACATTTTATATATTAATAAACCATAAGTAGAAATAAGCCGAAAGTATAACTGACCATAGCGTTATGCGTTAGTTATCCAGAATAACAAATATAAAGACCGATACACAATAGTTTCCCATTATTATTTAACATATTAAACAGAGAAATAATATGCACAAAAGTAAAGCTACAAATTATATTAGTTCAATATTCACGAATCTCATTTCCATAAGATTTCATTACATAACCATGTTCTCTTCATTTCATAATATACACATTACAGAATCTTTTCATGTTAAACATAAATTATTTAATTGATGAATCACTTAAGTTAAACTTATCAATATTTCCATTCAAAGAACATTTCAAAGAAATTGCAATTTTACCATTAAAATAAATAACTGAAGTAACCTACCTAAAATAGATAAAAAGAAGATATAGATCCTTCCAGTTCAATCACACATTATTTCTCAAAGAACAGTCTACAAGTTGTGTTGATTAACTGGTGCATGGATCTTTTAAAGGGCTCTGACCGACAAAATTTCGACCAATAGAAACACGCGTTCTAAAACTTATCCTGTAGGCGGGGTTGTGAAAATGTAGCCCCTGGTCGGGAAACGAGTGTTAACAGCTTTATTGTTTATGAAATGTCTACAATAAGCCATTCAATAATCAACTTGGCATTCCCGTGAACTTATCTTTGTTGCACTTCTTGTGTTACACTGATTACATGTCAGTTGCATAACAATACCAAATCATTTAAATTTCTGCATAGATCACTATATGGTACTGCTTTTTCTGTTATAAATAGTTCACCAGTTATTTAGTAACTAGTTTAACAAGAAACGCGATCAACGTCATATGCACATTGTATTACATAGAGGATCTTAAACGAGTTCCCATTTCATATAAGATTTATGAAACGAGTTATGAATTATTTTAATTTTAACGAGCCTATTAAAAATAATTCATAACTCGTTTCATAAATCTTATATGAAATGGGAACTCGTTTAAGATCCTTTTAACACATAACATTGCAATCAAATTAGTAAAAATTAATTCAGATGGACATAGAACCGCTACGACGTCAGACACACTTTAGCGCCAAAACGTCATAAAATATGTGACGTCGTAACGTCGCGTCTCACACATAACGTTGCGTATAAAAAAGTTCGTGTTTTACCTCTTAACAAAATAGCAGTTTACGCCAACTTTTTAACAAACCAACAACAATGTTTTGTATAACGTGCATTATTTTTATAAACTGTCACAAATAATAATTTTATGACTCAGATCTGGGTGAATTTAATTTGTAATGAATAAAATAGTTTCAGTTAATAAACTTGCGTAGTGTTACAGGTTTAACTCAACCAATCAAAATCGTTCCAGGTTGTATTACACGTGTGTCTTACAATAGAATTTTAAATGGGTGTTCGACACTGCTAACAAGGGACATTATGTGATAAATTATATGATTACACATGTATCGTAATTATTATCGTCAATGACATTATGTTGGTGCTTTCGTTTGATAATGTGATAATTGATATCATTTCTGTGATAATTCATAACAGTCTGATAGTCAGATTCTTAATTATATAAAACGTTTATCTGCAATTTATGTTCTCATCTTACCAATTGTTTGTTATAACTTGTATATGGATATTTTACCTGAATAAAATTGAATTGAATTTATCTTTTACAATATATGTACATTGTTTCTAAACCTACTGATGACGAGGTATATATATAAGCTACAATTTTTGAGAATCCAAACTCTATAGACACAAAATAAATGGCTTTAACCAGCCAGGCTAAACCCCAAAACAGGAGCGTTGAATGAAGAGTTACCAACTCATTTTACACATATTCAATCACGGGTATTATAAGAAACCGTTAATAAAAGTATACTTTTAATAGGCACATATACATTATTATATGACGAACACCTGGATATAGTTTTGATGAACGGATTTATAGAGCAATTTGGTCGTTATCTGGCGGGTCGGATTCTTTAACAAAAATCATATTATGAGCTAAATGTATAAAAGTCGAACAGGAAAAGCAGCTTTCACAGAACACAGTAAGCCCAAAAACACACTAAACGACAAACATGAACGACACTGATTATAAGGAATAAAGGCATATGACGTCACATACACAAAAAGGGTTGACAATAGGGCTACCGCCTTAGAACGTTTAGTGGCAAAACAGGCCATTGCGGGGTTGAAACCAGGTTCTAGAGTGCACCAAACCGCATACTTGCCCTACTGTTGTATTTTTTACAACGGGGTATTTTCTCCGCTTTCAACTTGTGTTGTATAATTTAATAACGGTGTTCATTTCTTCATACCCGCCGCTTTACAATCCTATGAATTTGTTAATTAATGTCTTTACGACTGGTAGTTTGTGACCGAGTTAACAAATGTATGTAAGGAAACACAAAGTCATATATTCTTTACAACACAAATTTATATATATTTCTTCAATCAATGCAATGTTCATAATATACCGAAATTAGAATGTTCAATTACATTGTCACTTTCTCACTTTATTCAAAGTCCCATTTCACGTTTTGTAATAATTTGATGTTTTGAAGTTCCCCCTAATATGAAGTATTCCAAGCCGAAAATAATGCTAAAAGATCCCCAATATCTCTAAGCCACACCTTTTATACAATTACAGTGTGTAACAGCAACCCCCTACACATGTGTAAACACAAGCCCCTTAAGGAAGTGAATCTTCCCCCAACACATCATGTGTTAACCCGAGTTTGACCTTCCTTTGTCTGAAGGCTACACAATCTCCCCGTGTAAACACCGTGTAATACACATGTGTTAACACAAGCCCCTTACTTCCCAACACATCATGTGTTAACCCCAGTTTGACCTTCCTTTGTTTAAAGGTCTACACAGTCTCCCCAATTACACCCCGTGTAAACACCGTGTAAGAACTACACAAACACCTCTGTGTGACCAGAATAGAAGACACTGCATAGAATATCAGATCCCACACTATCCCGGCTTTGTGTTACACTCTGTATGCAAGGTTATATGGAACTTTCAATACCTCAAATATACATAAATGTACACGAGACAAAATCGCGAGAGTACAAAGTCGTAAAACGAGGCCGTAACACGTTCTGTTATTTCACGGAAACGAACTTTCATTGTTTACAAAGTTTAATCGATTCACTTTTTAAAAGTGTAGCTTACATATTTAATGTATTTACGTATTTAATGGCGCCCAATTTATATTTTGAAAAACAACATTTTTGATATCCCTTTTTGATAATTCTTCCCTAAACAGATTATCAGAATTCCCAATCCAAATTTGGCGCCCAATTTTGTGTGAGTATGATTATTTATCCGGTGGGGGCTCCGGAAATATAAAGTACAGGGATTCCTTCATTAAACTCTTCTTGAATGACGAGCTGCATATTTGTTTACTCTTTGAGTTTAGTGATTTACAACTTCCGATTTTACGACAAGAAGTTCCGTATTTTATTACTAACTATGGCAGCCTAAATATGTTTTTAAGAACAATAGCGCATAGTTAATGATAAACAATATTGTTTAAGTAGTTGTTTTATCAAGTTCTAAATTGTTTAAATTCCGCCAATTTCTATATATATAAATGTACCCCGGGTACCTTTCTGTAGTATCCGATACGACAATGACCCCATCAGCCATAGTATGACGTCATTTCAGTTGTTCACTCGTGTATAGGTGTCAATTTGTATTTATTAGTCGAAATCTGAGTCGAGAATTCTGTGAATTTTCGGCTTGGGTGATCCATCATTCACGTTAGGATATAAATTGAATGTACCTCCTTGAATTGTTGTTGTGCCGTGATATACGGTTGAAAATGTAGAAGTTTATAAGTTTATAAGTCTTAACTTATTCGTTTTTCTAGAGCTTGTACTCGAGTTGAGGACTTTAATATTCGTAATCTTTGTATAACTAAAAAGTTACTCAATCAGGGTTACCGTTACCATAAACTTCGTAAAACCTTTGCAAAATGTTATTATCGTAACCCTGATCTTCTTTCCAAATATAATAGTAATTTAAGGACTCTTCTGCGACAAGGACTATCACAACCTGACTTCTATGGTGATGTGATTTATAAACTTCGTAAGATTCTAGGTCATGATCACTTTCATACTATCTTTGTTAAACTTGTTAAAAAGTTTATCAAAAGAGGTTATGACCCTATCATTTTGCAACGTACTGCATGCTTTGTGGTGGACCCTTTTACAGTTCGTCACTATGCTTTCCTCTTTAATTGTACGATGACCGGACAGGCTGTGGACCCTATGATGACGCCTACCTAAAGCCCATTGGGACGGTGGCGTTTGATGTTTGTCCATGATCTTTCTTGTCGTGCCCTTAATGGTTTATTCTCTTACTGCTCTGGCTTCTGCAAAGTCATTGAGTACCTTCATTGTGACTTTCTAGGCTATTGTTTTTTTTGTATTATATTTACACGAGCATATTTGTGTTTTACTTATATTGCCTATTGATGCTGCCTTGCTGGTTAGATATTAGATCATGGCGGGGATTTCTTTATTTACACTGTCCTGTTTTAATGGGATGACAGTAGGGTTAGTGTGAGGTTTGGTGCAGCCGAGAACCGGTTTAAACCCCCAGTGGCCTAGTTTGCCACTGACCGTTCCAAGGCGGTAGCCCTATTGTCAACCCTTTTTGTGTTTGTGATGTCGTTTGCATTTATTATTGCTTTTGCCTTCTTGTTTGTCTGTTTGCGTGTTTGTTTCTGTGTTTTGTGGTTTACTGTCCTCCTTGAATGCTACTTTCCCTGTCCGATCTTTTTATATTTCTTTGCCTTCCGTTGGAGGTTTGACAATTGACTGCACTGTGACTGTGCATGAATTTGTTCGTCAGTGACAGTGTAAGTGGAAGCTGATGGAAGCTGTTGAGATGGGACAAGATTATCTGGTTTGATGTCTATCGATGATGTAGCCACTTGCTTTTGTTGTTTTTAGTATATTTTGGAATAATTGTTTACATTTCGCAAATTTCCTAGTCTATTTATTTGGACAGTGGCAGTATGAGGCAGGACTTTGTCATTACACTTCGGAACTAGATATTGCCTAATACTGTGATTGATCTGTCTTATTTGATCATTGATTGTCGGGCAGTTTTCCTTCATTGTTTTGACCAATTTGTATATGTGATTTTTGTCCATTGGTACATTTTCGAACCAACACTGGTCCGAACCTGATCTTCTCACGGCATTTACACTCAGAAAAAAATGTGGATTCAGTGTTTATCCTATCAGTTAGTCTGTGATCCCTGTATGTGTTGTAAGCCGCAACGGGACAGCTACTGGTACCCATGCTTTTGGCATAAACTTTCTAACATTTCTCGATTCGGTACCAACATGTGTTTTTATCTGGCGCTCCCTAATATGGCACAAATATTCGTCACCGTCTTCATCTGTTAATAATTCGATATCCCCCCCCCCCCCCCACCCTCCCCCGACTCACCCATTTTAGGTTACTCTGCTCGGTTCCTGCCGGCATGCCAAGGACAATACAGAATGTCACATGCAGCAGATTGTCCAATTATTGGGGAGAGTCGTGACCTAGCTGACCGCAGTCAAACAACTTGTATATGTCCTCATCTGTCAACTCGTTACTCTCATTAGGCTTGTTTCCAAGGCCATCCGATTTCAGCTTCGTCATGTTAGCTTTTAGCGCATTGTTACTATGAGGAAATATAGGATTCGTGTTAACTTGGTGAGGCATATATTTTATTTTCAAGTATCTGGTTAGACTCGACATAAATCCACGTATCGTGAATGGCTCATACTCGGAACCATCCTTTCTTTCACATTGACCAGGAAGTTTCCAAAGTTGAGATCTAACTCTGCTGTTGATAGTACTTCAATAGTCCTCTGTTCATTTTGTGAATGCAAGAACGACGAAAACAGTGCCATGTCATGCTCTGTCTTTTTGATTGTATTGTCATTTGCCTGGCCAGAAATAAACTCCATCACATTATTTGTATTTACAGGCGCAAACCTCACTGAAGATTGTGGCTGGACGGGCTGGTGTGTGTTTGGCAGCTCCTCGTGCTCAGACTCGTGCAAAACGTCTTCAATGGCTTGCTGAGAGATGAAATCTAGTAATTCTGCCATATTTTGAAAATGATAAACTTTGAAGCATTCACATTTCATTTCATCACCAGTCCCTTTAAATAGTGCTGTATCAACCGATCGTTTAAAAAACATTTTGATAAAATTAACCATGGCTCTCGAATGGCAGAACGACTATCATACGCCGAAGCTTAAAATACGCAGCGCAATATTAATGAAGGTAAGACAAACACAGACGCATCGAATGAGCTAGACCATTTCGTCACAATACAAAAACAAATCTGAGAACATCTCACAGGTATGTGTATCATAGGCATTCACAACAATAGTAGGCAATATTTCAGTTTGAGAGAATGCACACAATTACATTAATTCCTATGCGATGATCAAAATCACATCACAATACAAAATAAAACTCATTCGGTAACATCGAGCAGGTATTTCTGCATATCCTTATCCATGTAACAATTGTTTTAGTAATTATTATATTATTAGTCAAACTAATGTAAATGCTTTGCGTGCAAATAATCCAAAATAAAAGATTTCCATCTAAACAGTCTGTATAGTGGCAATACTAAGCATTACGTGGTCCGCGTATTAACTTTCATATCCCATCCAACCCCTTCTCGAAGAAGCGAAAACGGGGTTGACTGGGGTATGAAATACAACCTTAATTTTGGCTTTAACAATTTGCATATTGTAAAATTAAAACATGTAATAGGAAATTAAAACATGTAATAACATTTTATTGTTGAAATATCCGTTATAAACTCCTGCTAATACAAGTATTCCCATCGCTTAATGGAATTAAGGCGTGACCGCGTAATGGAGTAGTAGTGGTTGACGAACCATATCGCAAATGTGTATTTACTGTCAAACCATAAATAAATATGCTTGCCCTGTGTATCTTTATCTATTTCCTAGAATTATTATTATTATCAAGAAAATACGAAGTACAGCCGAGTTTGAATACAGTTTCAGCAATTAAGAGTAACACCTTTCACTAAGAAAATGTATTTTGCAAAAAATACAATTCATTATACAAGTCACTACAATACAAGTCACTACAATACAAGTCACTACAATACAAGTCACTACAATACGAGTCATTACAATAAAAGTTCATACAATGCAATTCATTATACAAGTCACTACAATACAAGTCACTACAATACAAGTCAATACAATAAAAGTTCCTACAATACAATTCATTATACAAATCACTACAATACAAGTCAATACAATACAAGTCACTACAATACAAGTCAATACAAAACAAGTCATTACAATACAAGTCATTACAATACAAGTCACTACAATACAAGTCAATATAATACAAGTCACTACAATACAAGTCATTACAATACGAGTCACTACAATACAAGTCACTACAATACAAATCACTACAATACAAGTCATTACAATACAAGTCAATACAATACAAGTCACTACAATACAAATCACTACAATACAAGTCACTACAATACAAGTCACTACAATACAAATCACTACAATACAAATCACTACAAATCAAGTCATTACAATATAAGTAATTACAATACAAGTCACTACAAATCAAGTCACTACAATACGAGTCACTACAATACAAGTAATTACAATACAAGTCACTACAATACAAGTCACTACAATACAAGTAATTACAATACAAGTCAATATAATACAAGTCACTACAATACAAATCACTACAATACAAGTCACTACAATACAAGTCACTACAATACAAATCACTACAAATCAAGTCATTATAATATAAGTAATTACAATACAAGTCACTACAATACAAATCACTACAATACAAGTCACTACAATACAAGTCATTACAATACAAGTCAATACAATACAAGTCACTTCAATACAAGTCACTACAATACAAGTCATTACAATACAAGTAATTACAATACAAGTCACTACAATACAAGTCACTACAATACAAATCACTACAATACAAGTCACTACAATACAATTCACTACAATACAGATCACTACAAATCAAGTCATTACAATATAACTAATTACAATACAAGTCACTACAATACAAATCACTACAATACAAGTCACTACAATACAAGTCATTACAATACAAGTCAATACAATACAAATCACTACAATACAAGTCACTACAATACAAGTAATTACAATACAAATCAATACAATACAAGTCACTACAATACAAGTCACTACAATACAAATCACTACAAATCAAGTCATTACAATATAAGTAATTACAATACAAGTCACTACAATACAAATCACTACAATACAAGTCACTACAATACAAGTAATTACAATACAAGTCAATACAATACAAATCACTACAATACAAGTCACTACAATACAAGTAATTACAATACAAATCACTACAATACAAGTCACTACAATACAAGTCACTACAATACAAATCACTACAAACCAAGTCACTACAATATAAGTAATTACAATACAAGTCACTACAATACAAGTAGCTATAAAAGTCGAACAGGAAATGTAGCATTCACAGAAAACAAAACGCATAAAAAAACAAAAATTACAATGTTAACTGGATCACGCAGTCGATGGAGCGCCATTGCAAATCCCCGCGTTCAGCAAGAGTAAAAAGTAGCACACTCGGTTTTATTGAGTCTGTCTGTGAAAAGTAATAGAAGGTGCCACACCTCTCCCACACTCTATAGTTTATAACAACAACATTAACCTACTGTTTTGATTGATGCACTTCCCATCCGACGGTTTGACTGTAAGTCACGACCATCTTATATTAATCATTGATTCGTTGTTTTGCAAGATTAAGAAACTCTATCACGGTTTTAATTGTGTGTTTTTTTGTTGAACGACTTTTTAAACTCTCATCTAGAAAAGATATTTTACCAAGTTTCGCAAAGATTATTAAGTGCTGTGGTGGTTACATATATAAATTATACTTTGATATCATATATCCATTATAATCCAGGGTTAAAGGGAATGTAGCGTCACAGCCAAACAATCTTTATTATTTCGAGTTCTGAAAAACTTCAAAAAGGGTGAAAGAATGTTCAAAATCGGACGATAAACAAAGAAGACATGATCATTTGAAGGTCCTATTGAAACGAATATGGAAGCCGCCATTTTGAGAGCTATGACATCAGTTATAAATGACCATATATGGAATATTTATAAATATGAAAATTTACTGATTAATAGGGAAAAAATGACAGCAACTGTATGAAAAATATGTACACTTAGTTATAAATGGCAATAATGTTTTATATGACCAGTAAAGGATTTTTGCATTCATTTTCATTTTTGACGTCATAGTTCACAAAATGTCGGCTCTCGCATCCGTTTTGAACAACGTTCAAATGGTCTTTATCTTTTTTGTTTATCATCCGATTTTGACCATTCTTTCACCTTTTCCCAAGTTTTTCATAACACTCAATAATAGCGCTGTGTGACTGTGTTGCTATATTCCCTTTAAGATACTTGTCAGTATGTTCTTGTTGCGGGTGTTGTGTAATTGGGTTTTATGTATATACGTATCTATGTTTTATGCAGATGTCGATTTATTTAGTAGATGTTTTGTACTTAACGGTTGCATTGATTCCTGATTCGTCCACGTGTTAAGGACATGTCAGTTCAGCGCGTCCTTGCTTTTATATACTGAGTCATTGTTCTGATTCTAACTTATTCATGTTTTAAGTTCAAGGCCGTTCAGCGAATCCTCTTTGTGGAGAGTGTTTATTTAATACTTTTTACTGAGATGTCATTTGCAGTTTGCAGATGTGGGCACTGTTGTTTTAATCATCTTACGATAAGTCTTAAATTTTAAAATCGTTCACTTTTTTTTTCACCTAAGCATTCAATGTAGACAATTATGTGTGCACGTAGTGCAGAAATATCACATGTATAAAATAATGAAATGAAATCACGTTTATTTGAAAAGTGTAATTTATAGTGAACTGATATACGATCAAAATGGTCGTAAGTTATTTCATAAAACGGGGCCCAGAAACTTACGCTCCAGCAATAAAACACAGTCGTTCGGAATACAATTGAAACCTTTTATTTGCATTATACTGGCATAGCTTTCTCATTACTTAGCATATATTTTAACGACTATCAGTAAAACGATGTTAATTGAATGTATGAATTCAAACATGCATCTTAAAGCTACGGACGCTATAAACTGATACTAAAACATGAATATGAATAAGTCACGTGTAAAGTAGTTTCAATTCGAACGAACCGCTGCGGGTTCGAATCCCACTGGGAGCTCGTGAGGAAGTGTCAATTTTAACGGTTGGCGGGAGGTGTACAATACTGGTTCTACCCAGGAAAAGTGGGTGGTCTCCACCACAAAATATCGACCATCATATATAACCTTACATGTGTGAAAATGATGTAAAACACCATACCAACAAACAAAACAATTCGACGAAGGGCCAGAAATCCATGCGTAAAATATCGTATTTTATTTATATATTAGTCTTCTTACAGGCAACATCGATAATATACGGCTTCCAAATATATTTCATAAAAAAAAGAGAAGCCCGGAAAGGGACTTGAACCAGGGACATTGTATAATTTTAGTTGTGTTTTAAGACAGAATCTTAGTTAGACTGATAATATACATTATTAATTAACTACTTAATATCTGCCGTGGTTTGCAGGAAACTGCACGCATCATATGGCAAAAACAAGGCCAATATGGAGAGAAACTCGGCCTATATGGAAAAAAACTCGGCCAATATGAAATTCAAGCAATCTGATTAGATAAGCCAACACGGCCAATATGACCAAGGCTTTGTTTTCTTTAAGGACGCCATTTTGAAGAAAAAAACACAATGTCGCAGCTTTTCGATGATGAACTAGTTCGCCTATATAATGTAGAAAATCAAAATAATTAAGGTTTGATTATTTGTAAATTCGGTTAAATCGACTTCGTGTGTGATTTTCCCGCGCGCCATCGAGCGGTAACAGTGGAAGATTTATTTGAATCAGATACTTGTTATTAAATGTTATATTGAACATATATCTCTTGTTTTTTCTTACGTGTAAATGATATTTAAAACATAGGAATAAAGAGAGATATTAAGTAGTTAATTAATAAATATGTCATTAATTAAGTGTTTTCATATTGGCCCAGTTATTGGTCCAAGGACTGTCATATTGGGCCAATATGACAGTCCTTGGACCACTTGAGGGTCGTTAAAATATGTTAAGTTATTTTACTTCGTAATACACTCTAAACAATTTGCGAATACGTAACCTGTATTTTAGTATAACTCGACACAGTATCTTTGTCCATTGTTCAAAGCAGACGAAATTGTATTTTAAAAATATCCGAATTAAATTATTTCAAATCTATTTCGCATGTTGGTTGTAAGTATTATACGCAGTACGATATATAACAATAAGCCCGTGCAAAGGTTGTGTTCCTGCACGATAAATCGGTTCTTCTAACATAAACACGCCCAATTCATTTAAGCGGGATACATATTTGACGATGCAAGTACCTTTTAAATATATTTTTCCATGTTTTCAATGTTGTAAGCATAGCTTATGGTGTATCTCTTCTTTTAATTTCAATAGATTGTCTCCGAGCCGTGTCTTCACTGCTTGTTTTGTTTAGCTAAACATAACAATCGTTGCTCTGAGATACGATTCAACCATGGACTAATTTATTATACAAGCCAATGGATAAACCATGATAACACTCAATGCGTTGAATTGCAATAACAACATTCACAGATGATGTATACGTTTCAAATGTAAGCATTTTGTAGAATTATGATCGAAACCAACTACAATAATGTTATAAAATTATAAATCAAATAAATAGCTTAATAGAACAAACATGTTGATAAACGTCTACATGGTGGTCGTATAGCGAAAAGTCTTATGGATATATCAAATATATACTGACCAAAATAAATTTAGCACATAAAATGCATGTCATTTCCATAGAGGAGATGCAAAACGGTGTACGTTCGAGGTCAACGATAGCGTGACTCATATATGACTAAATATACTGCTATAAAGTCACTTATAAACAAAGTCTGTGATAAAAATAAACCAAATACGATCGGAACTTACTTGTATAGGTTATCGCAAATCGTTCTTATTTCAATAAAAAGGAGGGTAATTTTAAAATTATGAATTTTGGAATGGTTTTGTTTGAGACATTGCGTGATAACGCCTTAATTCCATTAAGCGATGGGAAAGCTTGTATTAGCAGGATTGTATAACGGATATTTCGACAATAAAACACGTTTAAAAACATTTTTTACTGACAAATATGAGGTAAGGTGAATACTATTACCTATTAAATGTTTTAATTTTAAAAAATGCAAACATTTTAAAGGGACACATGGCAATCTTGATTTTTTGAAAACTCGCGGCGTCCCGTTAGTTTTTCTAAATAACATGCATTATTTCAATCATTAATAATAATTAAAAGAATAGTATAAGCCAAATTGTTTTTGTATATTACTGACTTTTGATAATACCGCACCAATAATATATTTCAACATTTGGTAAAAATAACATAGAAAATGGAAAAATCAAAAATTTATTTAATGATATGCAAGCAGGTTTAAAGTCAAAATGTTCCTTGATAAATAAGCAGAGACGCTTTATATTGGCCGGGGGGCTCATATGGTAGAGGGACTATAAACTTTAGAAAGAAAGAAAAAGAAAATATTGATGCTTGATAAAAACTTCAAGACTGCCGTGTGTCCCTTTAAGCCAAAATTAAGGTTTTATTTCATACCCCAGCCAACCCCGTTTTCGCTTCTTGGAGGCGGGGTATGAAAGTTAATGAATAGCAATCATTTGTGAACACATTTCAGTGTTTTTTAAACAATGACATAATGGACAATTCTTTTAATGCCAAACATAAAATTTGTTCAAAGCAATGCGTTTGTATAATGAAATAAGTTGTTTTTAATATATGGGAGGTAATTATGATCCTGTGCTTATAACATAATAAAAAAACAATTGTTTTTGAAATTCACATCCTTAACTAACATTTCTAATATCTTCAAACAGTTATAGCAATGTTCATATGTCTAATCTATGTCCCTAAAACGTTGTGCTAAACTTTTTTTGTTCAGTATATAATGTATCTAAACATTACATAGTTGCCGATAGACCTTCTTCTGCAAAAATGACATAATAAAGGGTCCTTTTAAAAGGAACGGCTTGCCTTAGTTAACTATACTTAAGGGAAAAAGAAACGCAACTTTTGAGGGTCAGTATGTATGAAGTGTTATTTGTTCAAGTACTCTTTTGTTAATTTACCAGTGATCGAAAATCGCCACCGACCATTTCATTGCCCGCGTTATATGACGTAACGCTTGGTTTCGCCTACGAACGTTTATCTGACACTCCACTTAGATTCACACAAAACTAGCGGAATATTCACACATATTTACATGTTTGCATTTTTTTTTATTATTATTATGTTTTATTTTATTTTATTTTTTTATAGAGAACATTTCTCTTGTTATATATCTGGTTTAACCATTTTTTTATAACATAATCTATAACTTTGCACAATTTTAATACTTCCATTTTATTGACATTGTCAAACAGTTCCCCAAATATAATTACATTTGGATGCTGATAATAATATTTTTTAACGAATGTGTGTCTTAGTTCGTGGAAATGATTGCATTGTAATACATAGTGGAATTCATCTCCTATCTCACCATAATTGCACATCATACATTTTCCTTCATTTTGGGGTGTACTTGTCCACCTACCTACCTCAATTAGAAGTCTATGGTTTCTAGTTCTAAAAGCAGTAAATATTTTACAGAAATAATTTGGTTGATAATAGAATTATTCATTTCAAATTTATTTTTGAAAGGCCTATAGTTGGTACTACCAGAGTCTTGATAGGCAATGCTGTTCCATGTTTGATCATAGGATTTTTGCTTAAATGCTTCTGGAAACCATTTTCTGTTAATATTTTGTTAACTTTCGCATATGTTACCAAAACCATTTGAGTAAATTACATGTTCTATTTGGAAAGCCACATTGACTTTAGTTTTCCTTGTTCATGCATTCCTTGCAAATCCACAAGCACATTACATTGCATCGTATTATCTTAGGTTTTAGAGCGTCAGCCTTGCATGCGGGACGTCGTGGGTTCAATCATCGGCCTTGACATACCAACGCCTTCATCAAAGTGGTACTAGTAGGTAGTAACTTCCTTGTCTGACGTTCAGATTATAAATGGCTGTTCTACGACAGGTCGGCCTGGTGTCAGTATCATGCGACTGGGTGGGGTATAATATCTGTGTCTACGGCGTGGTACTCGAGAGTGGCAGCACTATAACGTTGAGCATAGACCTTACTGCTACAAGTAGACACGGTCATGATACGGCTGAATGAGTGTTAAAAGGGAAGCTCAAGTTTTGGGGTTTGGTATGGCAGGTTAGAATCGTTTATATTGTATCTATAGAGTTGGGATTTCCAATATATAATAATTAACTAGAAACACATCAGATTGTATCCAAAATTGTATTAAACAACCACAGCAGCTGCAGTCAAAGAGAAAACCAGTCAAGGGTACAACCAGAAAAAACGAGGGAAAAATGTTCATGCAAAACCTCCCCTTTTGCTGTTTCAAAAGGTGCAATATTGGAGTCCCGCGAGTTGTCCGGTCATCGCACAAGAGAACAGTGAAGCGTAGTGACTGGCTGTAGAGGATTCGATCTCCAAGCATGAAGTGTGTAGTCATACTAAATGGACGTATCCTTTTCTGACAAATTGACAGATTAATTGTGTAAAGGGGTTAGGAAATCCATCAGACCCCTTTAATTTCCGAAGTTTATAGATCGGATCTCCATAGAATAACGTTTGTGATATTCTTAGTCGCAGAAAAGTTAACGGATTACCAATACTGAGTATATCATCCAGATACCGAGATGTATTATTAAACGCCTTAATAATGTCTTCCTGGCTAGCAGGTGACAAACTCAATATCAATCTCTTTCATAACAGTATAAAAACAAATCTGCGACAAATGGCGCACAGTTAGCAACCTATAGAAATACGAATAACCTGGCGGTAAACGATTTTACCTTATCTAATAAAGATGTTATCTTTTTAGAAAATATAACGCTGTAAAATCATCAGCGCAAGTTCACATGTTATACTTATCATTATCGGCGTTTGTAAAGAAATCGAAGACACAACTACAAGCAAAAAAGTAGTCCCTTCACTAGCAAATGTCTTCTGTATAAGCTGAATAAATTTATCTTTGATCAGGTTCTGTGGTAGAGTAGTGTATTTAGTGAAAAATTCTTGGGTGTTTATAGTACCAAAAGAGAGTTCTTCCTGAATTATCGAACACCTTTTAGCAATATTTTACAACATTTTCTTTAATCACAGAAAGGCAGGAGGTCAACAGTTTTGACATATTAGTAGAGGTACATGAACTGAATTTGCGATACAACGTGCTTTGTGTGAACGTTTGTGAAGTTTTGGAATCCAGTACATACTGGGGAGCTTATACTGCTTATTATTTACGGAAACCTCTCCAAAATGGACACAAACTATATCTTTTCCAGCAATAGTGTGGTTAGATAAGGAGAATTACTATCTAGCTCTCCATTCAACGTACTGATAAAATGCAGTCGTTAGACAACAATGATAGTGTTGGAGGCTTTGTCTGCAGGAACTAGAATTTAGTATGAGGATTCCCTTCTTCAGATGACGTAACTTGTGAGATGACCGCAATGGGAGCAGAGAGGAATTGATTCATAAAAGTGTATCCGTTGTTCAATCATTTCAAAACTTGTTTTCATCCAGGCGGTAAGTGCATTTTGATATGCGCTTTCGCGCTTACACCACTTAGTACAAAAACCTTTCAATGAATCCGCAGTTTCATTGCGACAGACCTTAAAATCAATATCCGATGGAAGGCGATACTTTGGACCTTTTGGCAATAATCTTCCTGATCTTTTTATTCTCGATGATATTAAGATTGCCAGTGATAATATGACCGGCAGGTTCATAACACAATTTAGAATTCTGACATTCTCAAGCAGTAGGATTTCAAGATCAGAAAATATCTTATCATAATTGAAAATATGACTCCTAGTTGATTTCTTATACTTGTAACATATAACAGGAGTCCCAATATTATTGAAATATTTTGGAGTTTTTTCAGTCACCGAAAAAAATAAATTAATTTACTCGATGCCTTTGTTTAAATAAGAAACTTTTAAAAACATGCCTTTGATGATCAGATGGAGCATCAATATGTGGACGCAAAATATGTTGTGTAGCTTATGATTATAGACGCAAAATCGTAAAGTGGATTAGTACGGATATATCAAATGGTATCCGCTTCTTCGTCAGGTTTCTGTTAAAGGAAAAATGACAGACTGACTACTTTGCTAAAGAGCGTATACAAGAACTTTTTTTAAATATTGGTTAGTTCTACGACAGAAACAAATTTCTTAAATTAACGTTTTAAATTATGTTTTTTTCTACGACCATCCGATCGCCGTTTACGCTTACTAATAGAGACACTACACTGCACAAATCTATATCAGGAGTATTGGAAATGTTTCCTTCCTGATAATTGTTATCATTTAAACCTAATTGATAAGAAGTTTGTAATTGTTTATCCATTTCAGCTCAACAATATGTCTGACTTGTACAACAAAGAGCTTTAATCAAAGTACTGAAGGTACAGAGAGCATGGTGAACTGTGACTTGTTCATCCATGTAATGGAAGGTTTCTTTGCAATCACGCATGACATGGATGGACTGAACATGTGTCAATTCTTCTTAATAATAATACATCAATGCATTGTTTAAGTAAGGTATATACAGGAATAAAGACGGGAACAAAAGGAATGATTGGTTATAATGAAATTTAATCTCCGAAACGCTTCATCATATCTGAACCATATCTTCACAGGTGTTAAAGTGTATCGAAAAACATCACCTGTCATCACCTGTCAAAGTTTGAGTCATTAAAAATGAATATAGAAGAAGACAATTGTTTATTAAAGTGTCACAAATCATCATATAGCATACACAACGTTCAGTACAACATATTAAAATATATGAGATTGTGGGCCGATATCGGCCTATGGGACACTACTTTATACAAATCAATGCATGTATATTAAAAATACAGCTAAAACACAAAACATAATACATAAAACATACATGTAAACATCCATAACGAAAAGTTAGCATTAGCTTAAGAAAATTTAATTCCACTATGTTTAATCGAGATGCAAATTATATTAAGATTCTTTCTATTTTTAAGAGTTTACAACTAACTGTTCGTTAAGGCAGGTTCAATAAAATGCCTATTGTGTGTTATTTTGAGTCTTATAAAATCTAGATAACACTCATTCTTAAGAAAAATCAAACATTATGTAGTTTAAAAATAGTTTAAAATATAATATCTTATAATTTGCAAACATTAAAATAAAATAGTTAGATTAATATGGTACTTCTCCTTCTGTTCATTTTACATAGCGTTGAAGATATCGTAAATTGAAGTTTTTCATTTTTCATAAGAAAACTCAATTTTTCTGATGGCAGAAAAGTATAAAAACGAAGTGTCGATAAGCGAAGCCGCTTGGAAAAGTTCATACCGGATATCATCATACAATGTACAATTTATTAAAAAATGAGTTTCATCTTCCACCTCACTTAAGTTACAGTATTTGCAAATTCTTTCGTTAAAAGGAGTTTTTGGACGGGTGTACCTTCCAGTTTCTACAGCTAAAGGTAAATTACGGCATCTGAATTTGGATAACGTTTTCCGTTGGCCCCTTGATAAGTTCATTTTAACATATAATTCCGTTTTAAATATAAACGTATATGTTCTATAAGTTCTTAACTTGTTTCCATTTGTATTATTACCATTACTATTTAATTTCTGCTCCCATTTACCATGCTCCTTATCTATTAGTTTTTGTCTAACAATATTAATACACACACCTTTACATGGCTTTTCACATAACATGCAATATTGTATTTCTAGATCATTTATAAATGCTAACATGCTCTTTTCCCATGATTTGCTTATATCCAATGACCATTTATGAATGATGTTACACAATCAATTTTCTGGCATGCATTTTAATCTGCACCATATTCTTACAGTCTCTATCTTTTGTTTAACAATGCAAGATTCCATTCCCATATCACCACGGGTAACTATATTAGATGCATGTTTACTTGTACCTAAGAAATATCTACATGCTTTATTTATGACTACTTCAACGTCCGTAAAATATCGTTGACACCAATATAGCGTCAAAAAGGTCAAGACAGCTAATTTTGCCAAATTCAATGGGAGGTAATTCATAGACCCTTTGACCAACATAGATGAATTGAAATAGGAAACAACCTTGTATTTATATCGACATACTAGACATACTATGCAAGTATGATTAAAATCAAATGAACACGAGTGTAGTCTGAAAGACAGCCATATCCCCCGCTGCACAAAGATTTATAATATACAAATTTAAACATGGAATGTCACTGTAAAGTGAAACATTCTCCCTGAAGTTTCCTTGTTCCAAAAAGTGTGACCTTCAACTAAAAGAACATATGTTTTACACACAACTTGTAGTAGAGACATACAGACTACACATATACGAAACATAACTTATAAATCTTTGTGCTCATTTGATTATAATCTCACAACTCGGAGTATCCCTGGTCTCGGGGTACCGTTGTTATTTATTCTCACAACTCGGAATACCACTGGTCTCGGGATACCGTTGTAGTTCATTCTCACAACTCGGAGTACCACTGTTCTCGGGATACCGTTGTGATTTAATCTCACAACTCATAGTGAACATGATGTTCATACACAATTATTTCGTTGTTATATTTTTCAACCATGTATGTGAACATGGTGTGGTGAAGGCCCGGGCCTTTTGGCCTAGTACTGAGAATTTCACGATTCATATCCCTAATTGTAATTTTTACGTGGATTTTCGACAAATCGTTTGTTGACAATAATCACCAAAGTCACGGTAAAGTCCGTTTACTACCTTTTAGACCTAAACAAGAAAGTGTGTTGTTTCCTGTCACCCAACCGAATCGCCGTTTTTACCCCCGACACATCAACTTTTTACCCCTTCGTTTGTTTGCTGCTTTGTTTTGTTTTTAAACATATTTGTGTTTTGGCCTTAACAGAATATAATTCAATCCGTTTTGCATGTAATTTGAAAATTGTAATAAAAGGTAACATATTTGTGTTTAGATCTACACTTGTTTGTGTAATGTATATCTCTCAATGCTACAGTCATACGTTCGAGTCCCGCATGTTCCACGTTTGCACATTGACGAATGTTTGACAGCTACTCACTAACGCGCGGCAGACTGTGGTTCTACGAGTTTGTTTCAAAACAGATGAGGTCTACCTCTACCTCTACCAAATTGACGCATAGATAAAAGTCGTAAAAATCTTTTAAAAAATCCCTCATCTCTCCACACACACACACACACACAATTTGTTTTCCGACTTAAATCTTAAAGGGAGTACATCAGGTTTTTTGTGGGGGTCTAGGTGTCTGAATTAAAATTGATAAATATTAATATTTTTTATTCTACGTGACCAAAACTTAATGAGCCTACAAAATCTTTTATTTTCAAAGGAATTCATTCTGCACAGTAATACGTGCTATCCTAGTGACGCAACAGGGTTAATTTCAGCATATTACTTGCGATTCCACCCTAGCTATATGGTGTTCTGAAATGTTAGACATTAACAAAATGGTTCTAGCTTCACAGTTTGATTGATAGTGTTTTATACTGTGAACTGGAACACCTTTATAATTTAAGATGTTTCTAGAAAAATCCTGATGTACCCCTTTTAAGACCATTGGGCATGAATTAAACAAACGAATTAAACAAACTTTTACATAAAAAAAATATAATTAGAATAAAAGAAATTGGGTACTGCTCAGATTCGAACCCATCCCGCTCCTTTATAGTTTTCTGGGACTGCTGCTCTCCCGACTGAGCTATCAATCCTTTACAAATTTTGATGAACTATAAGGGACTTATTCTAAAACCGGAGTGTCCGAATAGACATGAAGTCTGAAAATAGTCACTCGGGATCAAATGACGTCATATATACCGAGTCAGATATTGTTGATTTGCATTCGGTCTCTCCGACACGACTGGCACAAGTTTACTACCGAATCAGTCATTTTAACTTCATAGGATGGGAAGTAAAAACTTAAGAATATTACACAGCGTACTACAAAGTAAGCTAAAAATCTTATTCCGAAGAATGGGCAGCAACAACTTTTTACAAAGGATAGCAGCTTATGCGATAACCATTAAACCTATTAAATATTATATGAAGACTATAAAGGCAATGTATATTTCTTAAATATATAAATCCAAGAAAGATGGGAGATATGCGTTTGATGGTAATGCAAGAGAAATAAATTATAAAATTAACTGGTTACAAATCTCAAAACACTATCCTAGGAGAACAATACAACGTATGAATACATTTTACGCAAGATCACGTGCTGATGATTGATCTATTTATAGAACGCACAGCACTAGATGAAATAGCTAATGTATCGAGGAAATTATTTGAAATTTCTGATTGAGATTACCTTATTTGTATCCGCAATAGAAAAGAAGAAACACCTGTTAAAATATGGGTCTTCTTTTTCAGGCAATGCGTCGATTTATCAGTGAGGCTGTAGTTAGGATTCGTGAAAAAACACGGTTACTAAACCATGGTGAACAAGTTCACCCCTTGGTAAACAAGTTATTGTATTTACAGACCGTGGCATAAACATTTTCTATTGAGACACGTTGGATGCATGCGAAGTGCGTGTGTGCAGTACATGCAGTGCAATGGGTGTGCCTCTTTAAAAAGATTAAAGCGGAATAGCCATCATGCGAGCGTTGTCACGATTGCATGAAAAGTAAAGTTTAATCGAAATTAAATGCTATTTCTTTATTCAACGGAATCAGGGAATGTGAATATTTAAATTTAGTTGATGGTAGTATCATACATACAACCTAGTTATCGTTCGTGTCATACATTCTGACTTAGTTATCGTTCGTGTAGTACATTCTGACTTAGTTATCGTTCGTGTCGTACATTCTGACTTAGTTATCGTTCGTGTCGTACATTCTAACTTAGTTATCGTTCGTGTAGTACATTCTGACTTAGTTATCGTTCGTGTCGTACATTCTAACTTAGTTATCGTTCGTGTAGTACATTCTGACCTAGGTATCGTTCATGTCAACAATATCCTTCGTGCTATGCGTTCTTACTTAATTATTGTCCGTGCCATACATTCTAATCCGTTGTTTAAGAAGGAAAGCTTTTTCGTGTTTAAAAAATAAAGCACAATCAGTCGATGTTATATCAAAGTCGTGATTCCATGCAGACGACTCAATACTCAGCGTGCCTCTTTTACCAGTTATACAATAATTGTTTACTTTTTGCCTCAATACTTTAAAATGTTCTACCTCCTTGTTGAAATCTTCACCTTCTGCTGCAGTTTTTTCCTGGAATCTCTTGACAGCAAAATCATACAGAGCTAGGTCAAGATATAAAAAGTTTCTTAATTTATCTGCATCGCCATCTTGTAGTTTCTTCCTTGGGTTTGACGATTTAGACGCGACGTTTTTGTCCACATATAAAATGTCTTTTGTTGTCCATTTCAATAACCGCCTCATATAAACCATTGATTCATCAAACAATTCAGAAATGATTATAAATTTAAATTCTTTGTCTAGTTTTGTGAGATATGAGTCAATCTCACTTTTTGATCCATTCAAAGACATTCCTGGGAAAAGTTCCAAAGGAAACCCAAACTCAACTGCCATTCTGTTATTTAACTGCGATGCCACCGGGTTGCCCGATTCATATTTAAGTGGATCTTTGGCATATTCTGAAACTGGGTGGTCTCCAGGAAGTTTTAATATAAACCCAGGACTAAAATATTTAACGGCAGACTGAAATCTACTGATGGGTTCTCGTACAATTCCAATATAGACCGTGTCTAACGGAAGTACTTCTTCAAACTGTTTCCGGTTATAAATCACGTGACAGCAAAGTAGTTCAAAATGGCTACCAGTAGGCACAGGAACAATATTGTCTTTAGTAATAGAATGTGTATAACTGATGACGTTTGGCCAACCGGATTCACCTTTCGTGTGGGGAAGAATAAAGGTCAACTTCCTAGAATCGCCAAATCGAAGAAAAACGTTTTGCGCAGTAGAACTGGCAGTCTTGTGAACTTTAAGGAATGCGACGTGTTGCACTTCACTTCCTTCAGAGATGCTTGATTTGGGAGAATTTACAATTGCATTAGCTCTGTATTTGTCGTTAATATTGATTACTTCGGCGTGGTGACTTTGTATTGTCATATTAATTGTTTTAGCTCTTTCGTTAAACGGCAGGTGTAGTTTCAACGTTGTAACTATATAAATCAGGAAGAGGAGCCCCGCAGTCCTGGAGAAGAAAAAAATATATATTTATATAATCATATATCATATTATAATAATAATAATAATAATAATAATAATAACTTTATTTCAAGAAGGTAACATATTAAGACATAGCATGTACACAAGTCTTTTTTACAATATGGCCATCTATGATATATGATATTATGATATCTATATACTATTCGAAAAAGATGTGTTTATTTAAACTCTGCTTGGTTGCTAATTTTTACATATGTATCTGTTTGAGTACCTAGGTCACTTCTTTTATTAATGATTTAACCGATTTTTTAGCAAAAAAGTAGGGAAGGAGGAGGATAAAAACTGAAAGCAAAATATTTTTAATTTATAAAAAATCTATGATATAATCGCATAGTGATAAGGAAACTGAAGTTCTTTTCAGTGGGTATAAAATTCGAGTATTTAACGTCGGAGGCAATAATATCTTTGGAAACACAACAATAGTATTTATCATTTTTGACAAATTTTACAGTAGGAGGGCCGGTAATTCTAAAAAAAAAAAAATGGCCCTATCTTCCCAGAGTCCTCCGTGATCTAGTTCTTTAGAAAGGGTTTTATAAGATGTATATTTTATTCACCGGTTATCGTATATATATTCAAAACAGCACTTTTTGGGGTAACCTTGTATAAACTATGTATGATATATTACGCGAATATTGTGACATAAAACATGCCATTGGTTTTAGTCGCATGTATCTGGTATTATAATAATGACGTACATTTTTCAGATTTTAAAGTTTTAAACTTATTTATTTTATATCGATTGCGAAACAAGTTCTTGCAACTTAGATTAATCACTCTCGATGGCTTCCTGGGTAGAACCAATACTAAGCAATGTGGATTAATTATCTTGCTCAAGGATAAATAACGTGGCCACGGCGAGGATCGAACCCACGACCTCTCGATCTGGAGTTCGGCGCTCTACCACTGGACCACGCACATCTCGATTGATAAGGATATATATGTTGTGCCTTACCCTCCTTTACTGCTTTTTGAAAAGCCGTATTGGGTCTTGTACCCAATATACCTATTTTGACCCAATAATAAGGACCCAATATTTGTAAAGGGGTTGATACACTATTCTCAAACACAGTTCATTTTAAAGGGCTCTGAAACACTTGAAAAAAGCTGAAAGAATTATCAAAATGCCATGAAAAATAAAGGAGATATGACCTATTGAAAATTTGCAAAGAAACATAAATGGAGGCGGCCATCTTTGAACGATGACGTCATCACACCTTTTTGCCATATATGGCATATTGATAAAATGTCGTTTAAAGCAAAGAAAATCACTGCAAATGAAAAATAATACTAAAATGTATACATTTTACATCTGTATATTTATTTGTAATCACTTTGCAGTGGTTTTCTTTGCTTTAAAATACATTTTGTCAATATGCCATATATGGTAAAACGGCGCGATGACGTCATCGTTCAAAGATGGCCGCCTCCATTTATGTTCTTTGCAAATTTTCAATAGGTGACATCTCCTTTATTTTTCACGACATTTTGATAATTCTTTTAGCTTTTTCCAAGTTTTTCAGAGCCCTTTTAAATAAATCCTGTTTAAAAATAGTGTATCAACCCGTCGAAGTGTTAAATGTATGGACTATATGTTTAAATAACTTAAGTTTAAATCTATTACGCTTTTTTTTAACATTTTAACACGGGCCTAATAACAAAGAGATAGGAAACTATGAAAAGGTCAATTTCAGGTGACTCAAGGCTGCAATAAAACGAAATGTTGCATGACTTTAAAAACACATATCATAACAAGAGTAACGCATTCACGTTTCATTCAGGTCAAAACCTACCACACAATTATTTCTCTATCCAATTATGTATTTTTAGTAGTTCCATATTTTGAGCACAAATGGTTTTTCACAAAAAGAAAATGTACTTTTCCTATCTAATTCTGTATTTTCTTTAGTTACATATTTTGAGCACAAATGGTTTTGTCACGAAAGGAAAATGTATTTCTCTATCCAATTTTGTATATTCCTTAGTTACATATTTTGAGCACAAATGTTTTTCGCAAAAGGAAAATGTGTTTCTCTATCCAATTTTGTATATTCCTTAGTTACATATTTTGAGCACAAAAGTTTTTCGCAAAAGGAAAATGTGTTTCTCTATCCAATTTTGTATATTCCTAAGTCACATTTTTTGAGCTCAAATGTTTTTACACAAACGGGACCTGTATCTTTCTATCCAATTTTGTTTATTCCTTAGTTACATATTTTGAGCACAAACGTTTTTCGCATCCAATTTTGTATATTCCTTAGTTACATATTTTGAGAACAAACGTTGTTCGCAAAAGGAAAATGTATTTCTCTATCCAATTTTGTATATTCCTTAGTTACATATTTTGAGCACAAATGTTTTTACACAAACGGGACCTGTATCTTTCTATCCAATTTGGTTTTTCACAAAAAGAAAATGTATTGTTCTATCCAATTCTGTATTTTCCTAAGTTACATATTTTGAGCACAAATGTTTGTTTTTGAGTTACTTAATTTGAGCACAAATGTTTTTCGCAAAAGGAAAATGTGTTTCTCTATCCAATTTTATATATTCCTTAGTTACATATTTTGAGCACAAACGTTTTTCGCAAAAGGAAAATGTATTTCTCTATCCAATTTTGTGTATTCCTTAGTTACATATTTTGAGCACAAACGTTTTTCGCATCCAATTTTGTATATTCCTTAGTTACATATTTTGAGCACAAATGTTTTTCGCAAAAGGAAAATGTATTTCTCTATCCAATTTTGTATATTCCTTAGTTACATATTTTGAGCACAAACGTTTTTCGCATCCAATTTTGTATATTCCTTAGTTACATATTTTGAGCACAAACATTTTTCGCAAAAGGAAAATGTATTTCTCTATCCAATTTTGTATATTCCTTAGTTACATATTTTGAGCACAAATGTTTTTACACAAACGAGACCTGTATCTTTCTATCCAATTTTGTATATTCCTTAGTTACATATTTTGAGCACAAATGTTTTTACACAAACGGGACCTGTATCTTTCTATCCAATTTGGTTTTTCACAAAAAGAAAATGTATTGTTCTATCCAATTATGTATTTTCCTAAGTTACATATTTTGAGCACAAATGTTTGTTTTTTAGTTACTTAATTTGAGCACAAATGTTTTTCGCAAAAGGAAAATGTGTTTCTCTATCCAATTTTATATATTCCTTAGTTACATATTTTGAGCACAAACGTTTTTCGCAAAAGGAAAATGTATTTCTCTATCCAATTTTGTGTATTCCTTAGTTACATATTTTGAGCACAAACGTTTTTCGCATCCAATTTTGTATATTCCTTAGTTACATATTTTGAGCACAAATGTTTTTCGCAAAAGGAAAATGTATTTCTCTATCCAATTTTGTATATTCCTTAGTTATATATTTTGAGCACAAACGCTTTTCGCATCCAATTTTGTATATTCCTGAGTTACATATTTTGAGCACAAACGTTTTTCGCAAAAGGAAAATGTATTTCTCTATCCAATTTTGTATATTCCTTAGTTACATATTTTGAGCATAATTGTTTTTACACAAACGGGACCTGTATCTTTCTATCCAATTTTGTATATTCCTTAGTTACATATTTTAAGCACAAATGTTTTTATACAAACGGGACCTGTATCTTTCTATCCAATTTGATTTTTCACAAAAAGAAAATGTATTGTTCTATCCAATTATGTAGTTTCCTAATTTACATAGTTTGAGCACAAATGTATGTTTTTTTAGTTACTTATTTTGAGCACAAATGTTTTTGTCACAAAAGGGAAACTTCTTTTCTATCCAATTATCGATTTTCATCAGTTACATATTTTAAGCACAAATGTTTTTACACGAAAGGAAAATGTATTTCTCTATTCGTGTTTGTCTTTTAATTAGTTACATATTTTGAGCACAAATGGGTTTTCACAAAAGGAGTCTATTAGTGAAAAGTTTCCATTTGTTAATCCCTAGATTGTTAAGGGGGAAAAAAACACAGGTTGATATTTTAACAGATGTTTTTGGAATTTCGTATTTTGAAAATAAACATACGTTTAACTTAGTAAAATCCCAGTTTGCTATTCATAACAAATCTTTTAAATGTATTATCATCAAAATCAAGAATATACTACAGAGGCGTTTGAAGGAAATGTGAAGGTGCCACTTGATATATCGGTAACTCATTACGTGGTCCGAGTATTAACTTTCATACCCCATCAAACCCCGCTTCCAAGAAGCGAAATCGCGGTTGGCTGGGGTTGGCTGGGGTATCAAATAAAACCTCAATATTTGCTTTAAAAGTTTACATATTGTAAATTTATACCATTCGATAGGTAATTATAAACAGGTTGTCGCACTTTTCAGTAAAAAAAAACAAGTTTTAAAAGTGTTTTATTGTCAAACTATCCGTTACAAAATCCTGCTAATATAAGCTTTCACATCGCTTAATGGAATTGAGGAGTGACCACGTAACGTTCACTGGTTCAGATAGAAAATGACCTAGTTCACTCTTTATTGGTAACGTAAAAAATGACTTCTTACCATGCTATCGTTCCAAACTTTAACCGCATCTGCAATGAAATAAGCGAAACATAATAAGTAATCAAACAAGAGTAGCTGTAAAAGCGGAACAGGACATGTCGCATTCACAGAACAGTCAACCACATTACGTGAACCGAGTATTAACTTTCATACCCCATCCAACCCCTTCTCCAAGAAGCGAAAACGGGGTTGGTTGGGGGTATGAAATAAATCCTTAATTTTGGCTTAAAAAGTTTGAATATTGTAAAATTAAAATATTGAATAGGTAATTTTAAACAGATAATCGCATTTTTTCAGTAACCAGTTTTTAAACGTGTTTTATTGGCGAAATATCCGTCATAAAATTCTACTAATTCCAGCTTCCCATCGCTTAATTGAATTAAGGCGGGACCACGTAATGAAAAATACGCATTTAAAACAAACAATAATTACGAGGATAAATGTACTGAAAAGAAAAAGAAACGCATAATCAAAATTGCCTATACTACACAAGTGTATACACCTAATTCCACGCAATATTCCAGATATATCTCAACGTGTTTTGTAACAAAAAGTGGCTACAACTAATTACAGAAAGGACAACGCTGTCATGTAGTAGGCATGTTAATCAAAGTACACTTTGTCACCCGAAATTCATAAATGTTGAAAAAGTAAAGCCATTTCAGTATTGTGTTAAAGGTTAAGAGATTGCAACGTTTAAAGGCTAAGTTTGATCACCTGCTTGAGCCAAATGCGCATTCTGTCGATAATGAAACTTTAAAGGGGTAAGCATTGGTGTGTTTAGTGCTGTTTAAACCTTCTTTCCGAAATGACAGGCGTAATGTCGCCCTGTACCATTCGATTAGCAGTAGCATATTAAACGTACAATATATAGAGGAAATACTCAGTATTCGTTGCTTTTTCTTTTCAGTATAGAAGCAAATTTTATGACACAACACGCATCAAAGTCCACTCCACCCAAACAGGAGCCGCACATGATATTGGATCATATACATCATATATGGATGAATAGTATACGTTTTATATCCTATCTGTATTATACGCGTCCAGAGATATTGAAATGTATTTTGTAGATTATGTATTTTCTTTGAATATATATATACATCAAGAACAGAAAGGGGACTCGAACATACGGCGATAGCCCCATAGCTCCCTTGACAGCCACACAACCAAACTAATGTATTTACTTCGGTTTCAACAGCCGCTGATATATGTGACTGAATATCAAAACACATCGAACCTTGAGGAATATTTAACTAGTTTTACACAGACAGCATGTTATTAATGCTGGGTAAGATCCATTCAATGATGGATATGCCATATATAGACAGGGTCTTTACTGTTTAGGTATCAACACATCAATAGACGTTAAAAGCCGGGCATCCATTTGGTTCGTGTCAGTGAAAACCGGTTATATAGAGAAAATATTGGGAAGCATCCATTGATCAGATTCGTGTCCTAGTCCGCGTCCGCGGCAAATCATGTGCGATTTTTTGGCAGACACGGACAGTCACAGAGCTGTTGAAAGTGACATGTCTTGTTCTTCGACAGCACCTACCATTCCAAAAAGGAGACAATCAGCAAAAATCAGCAGCGCAGCGATTTGCGAGAAATTAATTGATCTGGTCAGAGAAAACTCAGCAATTTACGATGCAAGTTTGCCACAGAACAAAGTGGTTGGTAACATATGGCGGTCCATTGCAGAGGCACTGAAAATTTCACGTACCCATCACGTACGTTTACGTGTTTTTTATCGCAATAGCAGCCATTATCATGAAATGGCTATGTTCTTCTTATTTTATACGTAGAAATCGGGACATCTTGGACTGGACAAACTGAAGTCACAAAAGAATGTGTTCACGGAGTTGTTTTCACTGGTAAATGGATGTTCGCTTCACGCATGCACTGACTCGGATATGGACGCGGATACTGACACGGACCATGGATCACGTACAAATGGATGCCCGGCTTAAACGTTTATATAAATATATAGAGGATATTTGTTGGTTTGGAGTAAATATAGGATTTATTTTCATCGAGAAGTGAGAAAAAGTTATTTTTTCACGAGTGCTTTACTTATATTTTCACGAGTGCTTTAGAACGAGTAAAAATATAAGTTTTCTCACTTCGGGATGAAAATAAATCCTATATTCACGACAAATCAACAAATATTCTATTTATTATATACTTTTTATCATGCAACACTACCAAACTGTTTCAGACAGAAAATACGTTTCGTTCCGACAGTTCCCCTTTACCGTATTAGCGGATAAATATAGTAACGCCAGCGCGTGAGGCGATTTACATATATTTAGTGCGTATAGAATATAGTTCTAAACTTTGAGACGATTTATGACTGTTATAAGCAAATGTAGAAAAAAGTAGTTCCATTTTTGCCGGCAGTGAGAATATAAGTTCTTATATTCTCACTGTGAAAATATAAACAATGAGAATATAAGGTTTATTCTAACCATACAATCCACTATTTCACTGGGAAGGATATAATAAAATGTAGTAAATACGACGTCATATTACACTCCATGAAACGGATTTTGTTTCAAAACACACGACTGTCTAATGGGCATACTACTCCTCGGCGTGTAGTCAAATACCAGTGGATTAATTGTCTCGACTACGTATTCCTTAAAATACTTCAACACCAAATCCATGTCCTTTTCCATTTCCTATTATATGTAATTCAATAAATATAACACTTGACCAGGAAATATATGTCTCACTGTTTTAATTAACGTTTTTCATAGGGAAACGTTCATTTGTTCATTTGCCTTTCTAAGTTTTTGTAAAGTTCAATTAATTTCGAGTCCATAAAACATGATTTAAAAAATAGAGGTGTTCAGTCGATCTTATTTATTTAATATCCTAATTTTTGTTCATATCTGTTTCCTATTTATTATTTACATTTCATGCCAGTTCTATTGGTATATTGATGTCATATTAACTAATTAAAACAAAATAGTTCACGGGCTAATAACTGTCTCAATGCCCACCTATTTTCAGCAGTCCCACTTTCCCTAACACAGATACATACTTATGTAAGTTTTTACAAACATTCATTTTCCCACTGAAAGTTGTCCAGTGGAATAAACTGCCAGCGAGCATAGTTACGGTTCAAGGTGACAGTGAGTTCTGTCCGTCATATTATGTCATAGATCAACAGTTTTTATTCTACCTTTACTACCTAATCCACTGTAATTTAACAATATCACCTTTTTATCGATCTCACTCTCAAACTGTCCTGTCTATCACACTTTTACTTTTATTCTCAACTTGTACAGACACGCACTCCGCAGTATCCTCGTACGAGGGAGATGGAGAATATAAAGAAAGAAAGAAAAATACCAATGATTTTTTGGATGAACCTATTGAAATTGTTGTTTAACTACAGACTGGAACCTACAATCGGGCCAAGTTTGAAAATGCCAGCTGGAACCCAAGCAGATAAGATAAAGATAAGATAAAAGATAAATATAAAACATAAGATAGTATAAATCAAATAATCGTTATTTTGAGTCGAAAATACACTTAACATTGCAATGAGCTGTTGAACCTACTGTTTAAACAACGCATGTATAACATTAACATAAATGTAAATATATGTATATATATATAATATATATATATATATGAACAAATAAATTATTAAGCAAACATGTTTACGTGTTTTAAGACATGACGTTACAAAACACATACATTTGCATTAAAGGGACACACGACAATCTTGATTTTTTTACAGACTCGCCGGGTCCCGTTAGTTTTTCTACATAACTTGCATTTGTTCGATCATTAATATTAATTAAAAGTGTTTTTTTGCAAATTACTAACTGTTAATAATATTTCATAAATAATATATTAAAACCTATGGTAAAATAACGAAGAAAAGTTGAAAACTCAAAACTGTATTTAAATATATGCAAGCAGATTTAAAGTTAAAATGATACTGGATTAATAAATCGGGAGGCTAATTTTAATGCTTGATAACGACTTCAAGATTGCCATGTGTCCCTTTAAAGCGACATACAGACTACTACCAGATTTTAAGATTCTTTCCAAATGAACAAGTACACACGAGTTAACAATAACTGTCGTACCAGATATACCGGAGCCTAAAAATACATCAGCAATATTTTGCTTTACGCTATAAACACTAAATAAACATTTGAGAAATAAATGGTCTTACCTTGTTTTCAATCTAAATTCATTGTATGAATTACCCACACATTGTTTTTTAATTTTAGTTAGTTAAACCTAGACCATAAGATTAGAGAAATACCAGCACTATCCGAATACGATATCGTCCAATCAAGAAATTGTTTAACAGTTTGAAAGTGCTAAATATACCGAATACAATGTCGTCTAAATAAGAAATCTTTTAACAGCTTGAAAGTGCTAAATACAGCGAATCGCACACAATGTGACACCGATGAAAATGCCTACGGGTAGATCATAGTTGCGTAAAGGCTTACCATGGCTATTGTAAAACCCAGTACTTAAACACCGCATTGTACCATATCGGATTAAGGTAGAATATTTCGTATCCGTTATTTGACATAAAACATGACATATTTAAGGTTAAACCTAGCAGTTGATAAATTAGTTTTCATTTTGTATAAGTTGTGGTTTGTGGACTTAAAACATAATTCTGGAAACAAAACAGCTTGAAAAAGGTAAAACTGTGTTTTCAAAAAATATACGTAATTGTGTATGTTATGTTTATTTCTGGGATGAACATTGAAAGGGCTTTTGTTTATTTGTAGATTATTGCAGGACTTTATTAATATACATCTAGTTTCAGTCACTGATTAGTTTAAACCGTTTAAGCCACATTTATGGCATGTTATACATGGACAGGACTTCGATGTTTCATTCAATGTTTTTTCCCAAAACAAGGGATTGTGATGTCAGAGAGTGGTTGTGGGTGGGGGAGGGGTGGGGGTGGGGTTACTCGGTTGTTTAAATAGACACTTATGATATACAGCCTATTCATACAGTTGTTATACCATAACTGTATACGATGATACATGTACATATGTTGATCTGAAACTCTGGAAAGCGAGAATGCTCGACTTGGGAATTCATCATTTTTGATGAAGCATCATTAAAAAATCTGACCAATCAGTGACCAGAAATTAAACATACCTCTAACGATTCTGGTACACTCGGTCTTTATCCTTAATTTTCAACCAAGTTTGCTGTAATAATTAAGGGATTTACAGTGTGATTCTTTTAAAAACATGCAAATTTCATGCACGTTTATGTAAATTGATTCAATATTATTATGTCTTTTAACGAATCTAGACAAGTATCTGCCAACGATTTTTATTTTGCTATAACACCTAAGGATAAAAACGGAATAACATACATTTTATCGCCTACTGAAAATAAGGTAAAATCTCAACATTTCGGCAATGAAAACTTATGATATTAAATAATACATATCACTCAACTATTGACGTCTATTGAATGCCAGTGGTTCATTTTTTTAAATAACGAATTTGGCAACTTGAAGAGAAATATAATTACTACTCCGTTAATATGTTTATATAATCCACATCTCAAATCTCGTCATGGCTATGAACGCTAAAAGTAGAAATTCCGTTAACAGTATGAATCGCTTAAACGTTCAATATGTTTTTGATTATATTAACACCATTAACATATATTTCCGCAACGGTGTGATCGTTTCCCATTTATCAATTACTAATCAATATTTGGCTATTCTGAAATGTTTACATGATATAAAATCAATGTTTTCTTTTGTTTTTGTCTGACTGAGTTTATTAATATATTCATATTATTATACACTATTCCACATTAAGACATTTTACTGAGATGTAGTAACAATAAATTATAACACATTTATCTTAAATGTACAACGAGTAAGTGTTTTGTACGGTGTCCGGTTGGGGCCAGATACAATGTCGCATTGTCGTGGGCGATAATGCGACGCCCGACAACGCGACATCGCGATACGACAGTGCGACATTGCGATGCGACAACTCGACAATACGATGCGACATTGCGATACAACATCGCGACAATTATGTCGTGGTGTCGTATCGCGATGTTGCATTGTCGGGCGTCGCATTGTCGCGCACAACAACGCGACATTATGTCGTATTGTCGTAATGTCGCCCACGACAATACGACATTCTTTCAATTGTCGTAATGTCGCCAACGACATCGCGACATTACGACAATTGAAAGAATGTCGCATTGTCGTTGGCGACATTACGGCACTTGTAAGAATGTCGCGTTGTCGTGCTCGACAATGCGACGCCCGACATCGCGACATCGCGATACGACATCACGAAATATTTGTCGTGGTGTCGTATCGCAATGTCGCGATGTCGTATCGCAATGTCGAGTTGACGTATCGCAATGTGGGGCAGTCCTCAGTTTCGCATGAATGTCCATGGTGTAAATCAGAAAGAAATCAACTAAGCATCTTTTAGGTCCATGGATGGTCTTTATAATAATTATGAAGCACATGTTTGATGTTTTTTTTCAGTTTTGATTACTTCTAAGTTTATTTTGGTGTATTGGAATATGCATTCTTTGGGTTTTTTGGAGGCTATAAATAGAAAAATGTGAACCAATCAAAAACTTCCTAAAAGTAGCTAAAATGGCTGATTTTCACTGACGGGGAGATCAGCATGGAATAACTTTTTAAAATGCCGGACTAGGTATGTACAATTTAGCATTTCCTGATATGCAAGAGCATTATGAGTGCAGACATGACCCTGATATGTGTAGCAAATTTTTTTTTTTTTATTTATTGACATTTGAAATATTGCTAAAATTGCATTTTTAGCATGTTTTAAGGGGTGGGGTAATCTTAAAGAAATGGGACTAAAGTTGTACAGAAAATGCTTTTTGATACTTTTATTTGGTATGGAAACATGGGTTATTTTATTGTCTTCTAAGAAATGTATGACACAACGATGATGCGTTTTATTTTTGCTCAAGGATTCACGCTAAGAGCTTGTCATGGGTTTGATGATTGAGAAATGTACATTAAACTGTGGAGTGCCCCCTTAAGGGTCAAACCTTTTTTTACTAAAACAGTTAAATGAAGGATTTTTTGTCTGTATTTCAACATATTTTCAAAGTTTGTTACCATTCGGTTTGTTTGCGAAGAGAACTACTTCGGTTAGAATGTAATTTGTCGATAAGGCAAACCCGCATTGCTACAAAACCCAGATTATGAACAACTCGGTAAAATATGTATATTGTTATACTCCGCGATGCACCGTATCTTGAGATATCTCGATATATGTCTAATTTATCTTGAGATACTCCATGTTGATATATCACATTTTATCTTGAGATATCTCAATTTATATTGAGATATTTGTATTGAGATATCTCAATTAATCTCAAGATATCTCAATATATCTCAAGTTATCTTGAGATAACTGTCTTGAGATATCTTAAGTTGTTTTAAGATAATTATCTTGAGATATCTCAATGTGTCTTGAGTCATTGATATCACAAAATAAATAGAGATATATCTTACAATTTCTCAAGATGTATCGCAACTTATCGTGAGATATCTAACTTGCGATATCTCAAGATCCCATGTGTCTTGCGGTTGGTATATGCAATTTTAGTAGAATTTTCTAAGCCTGAGGTGGGCTTTTTGCCATTTAAAAACTAACCATTGGTGTAATTCTTGGGTTTGCCATAACACTGTTTCAATATATGTACAGTTTGCTAATGGCAACGTCCCATTTAAGTACTGGTTGCTATGGTATTTTGATGTCATAGTAAAATGACGTTAAACATAGAATAGCAGGTGGGGTGACGTCATGTCACATGACGTCATTATGTCGTGTCGCGTTAAAATAAAAAAAATCGCATAAGATAGCGGCTTTATGTAAATCGGGTTATAGGAGGCAGCTTTTTAGAGAGGAAATGACTTCTGATTGCAAATTTCAGACCTTTTTCATGCTATGGAAAAAAACAGACCAAAAGAAAAAAGTTTGCGAAAAAGCTGTTAAAAAGGCTATTTCAGTGTTATCTTAAAAAGGTGCTGTTAGGCCAATTTTTGGACAATCGCAATAATACGTATGTCAAGACGTCCGGAATAAATTCGCAAAATGGAAAAAGGGGCGTTTCAATTTTTTTTAACGGACAACTTTCCCTTAAGGGGGCAGTCCTCAGTTTCGCATGAATGTCCATGGTGTAAATCAGAAAGAAATCAACTAAGCATCTTTTAGGTCCATGGATGGTCTTTATAATAATTATGAAGCACATGTTTGATGTTTTTTTCAGTTTTGATTACTTCTAAGTTTATTTTGGTGTATTGGAATATGCATTCTTTGGGTTTTTTGGAGGCTATAAATAGAAAAATGTGAACCAATCAAAAACTTCCTAAAAGTAGTTAAAATGGCTGATTTTCACTGATGGGGAGATCAGCATGGAATAACTTTTTAAAATGCCGGACTAGGTATGTAAAATTTAGCATTTCCTGATATGCAAGAGCATTATGAGTGCAGACATGACCCTGATATATGTAGCAATTTTTTTTTATTTTTATTTATTGACATTTGAAATATTGCTAAAATTGCATTTTTAGCATGTTTTAAGGGGTGGGGTAATCTTAAAGAAATGGGACTAAAGTTGTACAGAAAATGCTTTTTGATACTTTTATTGGTATGGAAACATGGGTAATTTTATTGTCTTCTAAGAAATGTATGACACAATGATGATGCGTTTTATTTTTGCTCAAGGATTCAGGCTAAGAGCTTGTCATTGGTTTCATGATTAAGAAATGTACATTAAACTGTGGAGTGCCCCCAATGTCACATTGTCGTGTCGCGGTGTCGCGATGTCGCGATGTCGCGTTGTCGGGCGTCGCATTGTTGCCCACGACACTGCGACATTGTATCTGGCCCCAACCGGACACTGTAGTTTTGATAAAATTTTCAACTGATATTTACAGGTTGCTATCAAGTTGCGGTGAAACAATAACATTCCAATCAGCGTATTATGTAACATATACTGCAAATATTATTCATTGTATACAAACTTTGAATGCATGAGAAAAGACACAGAATCAAATGTATTTGCACAGGAAGTTTTAAATGCGAATATTTGAGTACGGAGGGATACTAAAGGTGTAGTCGCGGGGTGTTAGAGTTTATTTCGCGAAAATCGCACGGTTTTAAAATATAAATGATAACAGTTTCTTTTCTATAACGTAAATAATTGTTTAGCACACTATCGTTTCTATATCTGCACACGTAAACATGTTAAGACAAATACGGTTTGATCTATATATGCATTTAAAAGTGTATTACCTTTATGTATTAACACGTTCTTAAATAACAATATGTATTAACTGCACTTGTTACACGAAATTCATAAATGAAGTTTCGCTTGAAAAAATCAAGCCATTTCAGTATTGTGTTTAACGTTAAGAGATTTCAACGTTTAAAGCCTAAGTTTGCTCACCTGCTTGAGCCAAATGCGCATTCTGTCTATCATGACACTTTAAAGGTGTTACCTTTGGTGTGTTCTGTGCTGTTTAAACCTTCTTTCCGAAAGGACAGGCCTAATGTCGCCCTGTATCATTCGATTAGCAGTGGCATATTAAACATACAATATATAGCGGAAATACCCATTATGCGTTTCTTTTTCTCTTCAGTATATATACCGTTGGCAAGTTTATCGTGACAAACTGTTAATACTGAGAGATTTCTGAATAAACTGACGAACATATTGGCAACCTTATAACAAAATATGTTAACAAACTACCCAAACTTATATCTGGGCTGATAATTAAATAAAGCCTTTCTTATATATACTATTACATTTACGTGCTCGTGTATGATGCATAGCATGGTTAACAAAGGAAATTTTCCAGTTGGTTTAATAATACATGTACGCGTAACTGGATCACATTCTCAGCGGTATCATATAGGTTAACGAATCGGGTAGGAAATAATTGGTAAATATTAGTATTATTGGGTTCCCGTATGAATATTTGATGAACCCCTAAAGTCAATTTGTCTAGAGTCATATGATTTCTTTCTATATTGGTAAATGATCAATATACGTTTGAAAAGAATGACCACAAACTCAATAACTGTGATTTTGAAATACTTGTTAAAACAGTTTTTTAACATGATTAGATTTAATAAGTTTATTTTTTCAGCCGTTCCTTACTTTATGTGTTTATTTATGTATATCTTCTTTCATTTATTAGTATATTCTCATGTGTGTGTTTGCCCCACCTTTTGGATATTGTCCATACGGCATCAAAATTTGGAATTGTAAACCTCAATAAGGTCCGTGTCTACTAAATAAACTCAGACTGTGATTGGTCAAAAAAAAAGGTCTAGGGAGTCCGAGACTAATGTTTACAATGTCATGGATTGGATAAAATATAGTGACTCAAATAAAACAACTTGAGAATTCAAACATAAATATGTTTTCTTCAAAATGGAACATTTAATACATATTTGTGCAGTTATTTTTAAAATTATAACTACAAATAGAAGCAGGAAGATGGCATAAGCCGATTAGCATACCAATAAATGAACGTAAATGTATCACATGTGCAAAACTAGAAGATGAGTATCACTTTGTTATTGAATGTTCATTATATAATGAGTTAAGAGAAACTACATAAAGAAGTATTATGGTTTAATTACACTAAATCAGCCGGATATGTTCGCCTGGTGTATTCAAAAGTAGTTCGGTATTAACGAGTGCTAATCTAAAAAAAAATCAAAACTCTTTTTAGTGCAGTTTCCTGTTATTTTTTTTTGGCTGTAACTGTATTCTGGACATGTTGTTAATATTTAAAAATGCAGCACATCATGTTTTTGACAGTTTTTTTATATAAATTTCACAAGTGAAAGTAGACAGGGTAAGAAAATGCAAGGGGTAAACATAGCGTTGACCTTTGACCCGGTGTTAGTATACAGCTGAAGAAATGTTTCTTAGAAGGTATTCAATCCCCTATTTTCTTCTTGATGTTTAAAAGCAAACATGTTTATTTGCATGATAAAGGAAGTTTCCCAGAATTCTAATCAAGTTTGAGATTTTAACAGGTTGTCAACATTCTAACTTTACTATGGAAGGGGCATGGAGACTCATTTACGCTATTATAACCTTTATTGAAAAATACCAAGTATGTTTACATTTTTGAAACTTATAGTGAACATCACAAAATTATAAAAAAATCTGGGTGACATTGTTTTTAAAGCCTTTGAGATAAGAGTGCTAAATGTGTTAGATAATCGTAATTAGTGTACAAAACACATCTTATTATTAAAATATATAAAACTTACTCTTTAATATTAAGACCAGTTAACTTTAAAGTTGTTTTTGTTTTGTTCTGTTTTTACCAAAGATTTCAAATGTTATTAAAGTGTATTTAATGTTTTCTATAAAAGGTGAAATAAAGTTATTTGGGATTTAAATGACTGTCATGTTCTCAGCATATATTATGCGATTTAAAGCTGTTTAAAGTGTATTAATGATAACAATAACATACATGATTGAAAACATATTTCTTGAATTGTTACTTTCAAAAGCTTTTTAGTGTTTACCCTACATTTTCAACCAATCAGTTGTCTCAGATTTTCAAATACTTGCACCATTTATTCATGAAGATTTTACTACAAACAGTGGTGAAGAGTGTGACCTATCTAGAGACTATCGATAAAACATATGGTAAACACTAAGCCGGATAGAGCATATGAAAAGAAATCTTCACCATTAAGAAACCGCGCAAGCTCCATCCCTTTCGGTTTCTTAATTTTGAAGATTTGTCTTCATTGTCTCTATCCTATACATAATTATATGTCGTGTTGATGTTCAAACAATAGTACCGCGTAAGTACACATAACTATTGCATGTACCTGCTGGCAACCTTATATATATGTTTTGTATCCTGATGAGTCTAAAAACCTTTTGGAATTTTGCTGAATAAAAGTCTCTAATTCATAATTGTAAACCCCGATGTTGGTGCCTCATAATTCATAACTGTTAACCCCGAGAATAGTATTTTATAATTCATTACTGTAAACCTCGAGCTCGGTGCTTCATAATTCATAATTGGGTAACTTATAATTTATAAATGTAAACCTCATACATGGTAATTGTCATTCATTACTGTAAATATGGAGAAGGATAACCCAGTAGTTATACTTGTAAACCCCGATAGTCTTCATAATACATACTTTTAGACCCTGAGAATGTTACTTCATATTTCATAACTGTGTAGCTTTGAGAATGATACTCCATTATGCATAATTAATCGTCGGTACATAATATGCAGAACACGTTTTATTAAGTTGTATGAAACACGATATATTAACAAAACATGTTTTGAAGAATTCATTTCATGCGATTTTAATTGTCCTTGTATCGCTGTTACATTGACAGACCTGGGGAGAAATAGCGTGGGTATGTTGAAATGTTACGCACCCTTATACACTATTTGTATGTAATTTGTATCAACGAGGACTCGATGCGAATATAATGCATGTTGTTCTTTGTGTATTTATAGATACACTAATTTCGCTTTCACTCTTCGATATACCGTTTACCTGTGTTTATATAACACCACATCATGTTGCATAGATCAGGTAAACGTAACTTGAGTATGTAATTGAGTTATTTTCCTTTGGACTTAAACATAAAACGCATATTTTATATTTGAATTATTTCCCTTAGTTGTTTTCCGTCGGATGGAGACGTAACCCGAACGGTCCCGTGTACCGGAGTATATCCTTCGAGCACGTAAAAGAACCATATAGGAATCTATTTGACATTTAGAGTAGGGCAGGTTCTCAGTTTCTTATATATTCTGCCTCTCGTTCTCATGGTTCTTACGGTGTCCTGTTAGGGCCATGTTACCATCGCATCTTACCATCGACCATCGCATCTTACCATCGACCATCGACCTAGACATTTTTCTACGGTAATCGTGAGATCTTGATCAGCATGAGAATTGATAAGTCGATGGTAAGATGCGATGGTCGATGGTAAGATGCGATGGTTGATGGTAAGATGCGATGGTAAGATGCGATGGTCGATGGTAAGATGACCATCGATGGCAAGATGCGATGGTAAGTTGCGATGGTCGATGGTAAGATGCGATGGTCGATGGTAAGATGCGATGGTAATATGTCCCTAACAGGACACCGTACGTTCTGGGGTGGCTCGAAATATCATTAACATCGTATTTATGAGCTGTTAATCAATAATAAAAATTGTCGTATTGGATAACTTTTGTTCTCCCTGATTTATATTCAAGAAACTAACCCGCCAAATAACGGCAAAAATACACTTCAAAACTGCTATCCAAACCCTATCCAGGTGTTCAGGTCATATAATAATGTATATGCGCCGATTAAGAGTATAGGTTTATATGGGTTGGTAACTCTTAATTCGACATCCAGTTTGGGGTTTTGTCGGGTTGTTTAAAACCGTTTATATATTGTCTCTAGAGTTTGGATTCTCAAAATATTAGTTATTAATATATACTTCATCGTCAGTAGGTTTAGAAACGATGTGCACATGTTGTAAAATTTGGCTGTTCTTGGCGGGGTATCTACTTTAAATTATAAAGTGCTACAACTTCTTTAATTTTTATCCGATTTAATTTCATACATACGACTTTTTGTTAATGGTATTGCTCATCAATTTTGGTATGAATAGCCCTTAGAGTTTGCGAGGAATAGGCGACACACATTTTATAATATAAAGGCTTCACTTAAACATATAAAGGGAAATAACTCCTGTAATGTTTTTTGCATTTATCTGCCCTTGCTGCTATAATTGTTATCTATCACATCAAGTGTGGTGTGTTGAGCTCTAATAGGGTTTGAGGAGTAGGTGATACAGGTTTGTTATGGACGGACGAACAAGCCCATTTTCTATATCCCCAACATTTGTGAAGGCAGAGGATAATAATTAGCACTGATTAATAGTAGGCTATTAGCACAGTTTTAGAATCGATATTAACAAAAGTATTAGTTTAACTGCCAGTAGCACTTCTGCGGACAGCTAAACGTTTAACGTAAATGCCCCGACTACAAATCAGCGGTGTTATTACTTACTCAGGCTGGTCCTTGGGTTCACCAAACCCACTTTTGTGGTTTAAGAGCAAAATGCCGATTAAGCCGGTATTAGTGGGTGTGAGAGGTGTTGAAAATAGTATTACCTCTCACGAACAGACTCAATAAAACCGAGTCTGCTACTTTTCTCTCTTGTTTGAGTTTGTTGTCCAAGGGATACCCATTTACAGTATTTATTGTTTTTGTTCTTATGTTTTGATATCTGGTTCTCACTATATTGTATGGTTGTTGTTTAAGCTTTTAACTCATAAGCATACCCTGGTATTATTTTTATTTATAACTCTACCCACTGTGCCACAAAAATATACGTTCAAATATATATTTTCAGGAAGATCTAACGATATAAGCGATCACAAGTATTCGCGCCACCGCTGCAATGTCCGGTTTATCTCGAAGCTTACGCTCCTCGTATGGCCGAGTGATAACAGTATGTTTAATGGTCAGCATCGGCGCAAACGTCTTCATGCTGTTTAAGGGGATCAATTTGATGGTTTCTACGGACGCCAGAACGGGGGGCTACAGATTTAATGAAAGAGGTAAGGCCAAACAAAGAAGTCGAAAGGTGCTTTTCTGGGCTCATATTGGGAACGGCAAGTATTATATGGCGTCGCTGATATTTAAGAAATGACATATTTCCAGCGGTGTTTTATTGTACCAGATCAATACATGCTGGGCAGGAATTGAAGATCGTCGAAAACAAAGTACCGTAGGCCCGCGGTTTCGAAGTGTTTCAAGTCCCAAACACCAGGTTTTGATCTCGCACAATATAAACCCACTGGAAATATTTTATCTGACATGGATTTTTATGTATTTAATACACACATTCTCGAGAGATTGAACATAATACAAACTAATTCCCACAACTTACATTGTATGCTCATATCTCAACAGGAATTTGGCAAATGAAGACAATATACAGCTTTATCCTGTTTTTAACAATTTCAATGTTGTTTGAACGTAACGTTGCTTTAAAATAATTGAGTCGTTATTTTGCATGTTTTCTGACTTTTAAAATCGTTGAAGAATGTGTCGTCAGAGGTGTTGATAGGGAATTTTAAAACTACCTAACTAACCAATCAGCACTGAGTATGTTAATGAACTATGTTCGATGTACATGTATATGCTTTTATTTAAAATAAGATACTTTCTGCACATGATTATCGAATATGACTATCCATATTTTGCATGATATCTGTAATGATTACTATCAGTTTGTTAAAATATATGTATGCGTTCTGTATGACTATGCTATGGATGCTTCCGAACAATAAACCAATTCAATTTGTTTTATGGGGTTGTTGCATGTGTAACTTTGTTAAATACCCCCACTTCCGGGCTTCATTCAATGTGTGCGTGATTCGGCAATAAAGCTATGCATAAACTCCATCAAAATTATTTAATGCTATAGTATTCAGTTGTTTATGTCATATTTTCTCCTTACGTTATACATAGTTATTTCCATATATGCATATCAAAAATGCAGAGTCTCCGGTTGGCTAAGAACATTGCTGGGTTTTCTATCCGAATAAAAATCAAATTAACATGACACAAGTTGTCAATCATTTATTCATTTCACCAATCAAACCAATACGATACCTCCGACAAACAATTGCACGTGCAACTGTATTATAATAAAACCTATGGTCAATATACTTAGGACAGAGATATCTAACTGGCGTCACGTTAAATGGCCATTTGCAACATCTCGCACACTGCTTTGCAGAATTACTCGAATGTAATACGCAGGTTTCCATATCAGTTACGTCATCGCGCCTTAGATTCACGGCAAAACAAATTTGCATTCAAAATCAAAGTTATCATCAAAATGTTGCAATGTTGTTCATGCAAGTGTATTTACATGAAAGCAGTGATACAACCTTCATCTGCATTGTAAAACACAAACGTTAAACGCAAATTATACATCAACACGTGTGGCTAGTGGCCATATTGTTTACATAGCAACAGTGCACTATTTTCTGTTTCCGGCGATCAAAATGTCAACATTTTGAACATACCGAAGCGTCGTAATACACACGAGGCCGGATCCCGAAGAATGACGGGAATGGCCGAGCTTTCATGATTGGTTAAGTGGTATCCAAGTCCTTGCATATATTGCTTAAGGAATATACCTTTATATATACGGGGCTAAATGGCGAGATATACGGGGCTAAAATGGCGAGGTAAAAGTTATTTTATCATAATTAGTTGTTGGATATCTGTTATTAACAACTGTTATTTATATCTGTACAATCAGTGTTTATTTACTACCACATACACAATTCTTTTCAGATGTTAGCTTTCTAGAAAACAACAACGCCCGCTTTTTAAACCTGACGTTGACACAGCTTCAGAACTCCAATTATGAACCCGATGAAAGCCGAGTAAATATCCCGCCTCCAGACGACACTTACTGCAGTTTGAGGTCAAGGTGGAACGAAGGGATCATTACACCTGAATCGCCAACAGACCTTACTAACTGGGCATTCAATACCCGTGTGAAATGCCCCAATTTTTCTCTAACAAAATATCCGAAAGAAAGAGATAAAATCTCATTAAAATGTGACAGTAATCCGCCGGAAATGGTGACGTCATTGACGAACTCTTCTAGCGATGTAGAGCAAGTCAAATTTGGTGACGAGTGTCTGGTGGGTGTAATTGACAACTGCTGTAAAGACGATAAACACGTGCCTAATGTTGTTCATTACATATGGTACGCCGAAAAGGAATTAGAATATTTTCAATTCATAAGTTTCATGAGTGTTCTACGCTTCATGAAACCCTGCCTGATTTTAATTCATGGAAACTTCTTGCCATACGGGCAATACTGGGACTACTTTATCAGCAGTTCGCCCAATGTTATTCACGTAATGCGTGATCGGCCAACAGTAATTTTTGGGCATAAGCTAGCCTTCAAGGAGCATGCATCCGACATTATGAGGATTGAAGCTTTAACAAGTAAGAACGACATTATGGATATATACATGTTTTGTTATCACCATTTCTTAATACCTCCCCGCTTTTGATTGGTTAAGACCAAAGGTGTACCAGACCATCATTGTCTTTCTAAGAATTCTACTGTATCCTGTTTTATCAAGGTGCATACCCTGGTTTTATTTATTTATTTTCAATATTGTATCATCCACGGAAACAGATGAAATATTTACAAACTAGTCAATCAACGATTTTTGTTTTGAAAATTCAAAATTAAACTTGCAATATTTATCAGGCATACCGTTTAAGAAGTAAAGATCGTAAGAATGTTTTGTTACGAGTTTTAACGTTTATATTTACTCCTTTTTTAAAGTAGCTATCCCGCCTTCACCAACCAAATGTAACATCATATGTACGTACACCTTTTCTAAACCTACTGACGACGAAGTATATATATAATGTACCTTTTTTGATAATACAAACTCTATAGACACATTATAAATGACTTTAACCAGCCAGACCAAACTACAAAACTGCAGCGTCGAATTAAGAGTTTTCATTTTACGCATATAGTATTTTAAGAACCCGCAAATGAAACTTTTCTTTTAATCGGCACATATACATTAGTGTATGACCACCTGGCTAGAGCTTTGATAAACTGTGTTATAGTGTAATTTTGCCTTTATTTGAAGGGTTAGTTTCTTTAAATGTGAACGCATCAAGAACCTTGTACAGTTGTTTCAACCGTCTCTCAATTCCGATTCTCGGAGACTGCATGCTGACATCGATAATTATTCATGTTTGCGTATTATTTATAATAGTATAAACGAATTTTCACTGTTTTTTATTATTTTATTCTCACAAATTAACAATGGTGAAACTTTCATCTTCCAGATACACTTTTTTCAACTTCAATACAGAGCTACGGCATTTAATTCTCAGTACTTCTTTTAAAACAAATGTATACTTAGTAGGTTTAGTTTAATAATAATTTATTGCAGATATGTTACAATATATCAATTCAACATCACAATATTCATAGAAACATTTGCAAATGGATTGAGCTACAAGTTATTACAATATTAGTTGTAGTTCTCTCCATATTTAGTAGGTGTTGTTATTACTCTTCAAATGACAATATTTTGCCGACGTAATCATATATTTATTCAAAATACAAAAGACCTTTAGGTCCATGAGTACACAGGTACAACACAATACATATATATACACACGGCAATAAATGGCAACGTATAAAGTCTATTTTGTCACATATCATTTTTTTGTCATATATTTTCTCCATTTCTCACTTACTGAGAAGTGTTTCAGTTCAAGACACGTTCTCTTGGTAGAGTAAAAGAGTGTATATTTATATATACTTCAACATGTAATGCATGATTTTATTACACATATCTTCTTTTTTTTCATGCACATGTAATACCTTTACAAAACTTGCTTCTTTTATTTAAGCATACGGCGGTGTATATGTGGACTTCGACGAAATTCTCCTTAGGCCGCTGGAACCGCTTCGACAATACGAGTACACACAGGGACTTGAGTTGGAACATACATTGGGATCGCAACTCGTCATGGCGAAAAAGAACGCTACGTTTCTTTACCATTGGCACCTCAGTTATAAGGACAACTATAAAAAGTCATGGGCGTGGAATGCATTGTGGGTACCAAGAAATATTTCCAAAAAGTACCCAGAACTTATTCACGTGGAGGGGTATAATTTTACCAGACCGAACTGGAAAAATGTGGATCAAATATTTAAAAAAAATTACGACTGGTCCACGAATTACGGCATACATTTATATGTGAGGTGGTATAAGAACGAGACAAATAATGACGTCATACGGAGGCTAAATACGACTATTGGTGCAGTGTGTCGTCACGTTCTGTTTGGCAATAAAGAATTGTGTATGGAGGAGTGACACATTGATTCATGTGTGTTCTTCGTTCCTTATTGAATAAAACATATGTTAACATTCATTGAAAAAAATGATTTGCACAAAAAAAAAATCCGATGAAGTATGAAAGTGTTTTATAACATGACATTGCTCAAAAATGTCTCAAATTGATTTACAATGTCATATGAACCAAATATAAAAAGAGATGCAAAAGTCGAACAGAAAAAGTAGCAATAACAGAACGCAGTCTACCAAAAATACACATTTAAAATTAATCAGCAATTGGAAAACTAGAAATGTTGTCCATAGTTAACTTAAATGGCGCATAAAAACAGTGAAACTCGTTTTTTTTTCAGCAAAAAAAATGGAATAGTATTTACTGGGCAATCTTAATGCTACCCCCGGCAAACACGTACTTTACTCGAATTAGTGTGTTGTACATATAACAGAACAGAACTTTTTAACAAATTTTAAACTTGATTTTGATGTTGTATTTTTTATCATTGTTTTCTTAGCGGGCTAAAGAACATACTTTATTTTGAAAATAGAAAATATTGGCTAATATGTAGACATTTTGAAAATGTAGGAAACCTAATACAATCGATCAATGCCAGATATATTATTTTGCTGTAAAAACAAAAGCAAAATAAAAACACGATACTTCTTGCCAATACACTTAATAGCATGGGTTAGCTGTTTAATAAAATCAATATACATTCATTATAATACGTTTTAGATATAAGAAAATTCTCAACAAATAATGCTTCATTACGTTCCCGCCTTAATTGCGTTAAATGATGGGAAAGCTTTTATTAGCAGGATTTTATAAGACATTTTGACAATAAAACATTTTTTTATTGATAAAAGTCGATAACCTGTTTAAAATTACCTATTAAATGTTTTAATTTACAATATGCAAACTTTTTAAGCCGAAATTAAGGTTTTATTTCATACCCCAGCCAACCCCGTTTTCACTTCTTGGAGCATGGGTTGGTTGGATGGGGTATGAAAGTTAATACTCGGACCACGTAATGTACCAATACTGATAAAAGGTTTATACAGTTAAATCAATTTGTTATATTTAGTAATCATGTCTTCAAAGGGTATTCTTATATGTTCAATGTTACGCACTTCAAAATGCCCACAAAAGGGGGAGATTTATTGATGTCATGTTTTACCAAAATATTTTTATACAAGAAAAACTCTTGCAAACATGTCACAAACATAATTACCAGAGTACCCAAATATCAAATTGTCACAACCAATAACATTTATTCCATATTAGTTTCGTATAATATTTTTTGAAACATTTTAACATTGTATGGTTTAAAAAATGTTGCCTTATAGAAGGCTCGAACCCTGTTTATTCATGACGGTATTAAAAAGTATATAACAAATGCCACGATCTGCAATCTGAATGATTCCGATAAGATGGCATGTGAGCGACCTCTTAACTACATTTTCATATCATATCAGCATTGTTCATTTAAACAAAAAAGGTACAAAGGCGCATCAAACGAAATTGAAACTTGAAATTGTGGCTTTTAGATCCAAATTGGAATACAATTCTCACAAACCGGTATAACAATACAGGTATAACAATACAATGAAGTGTTTTTCTGAGCTAACTATGCCAGTTTTTATCGGATTTACCTTAATTTCGGATTTAAAAGTTTTCATATTGTAAAATTCAAACATTTAATAGGTAATTGTAAACAGGTTATCGCATTTTTTAAAAGTAAAATGTGTTTCTTAAACGTGTTTTATTGTCGAAATATCCGTTATAAAATCCTGCTAATATAAGCTTTCCCATCACTAAATGGCATTTAGGCGGGACCACATAATGTTGACAGGGTATTTCGTGTTTCTTTTTATACCTTTGTCTACCTTTATAATAACATAAACAATTCCGATAATAAACATTTATAATATATATGATTTATTATATATACAGAAATATTTTTGGGTAATGTTTTAACTAGCATTTCTTCAGTTTCTAATTGTTAAAGTTCTTAACTGCCCTAGTGTTAGTATTTAGATGTTTACCAAATAATCGATTTCCCAAATTATTTACGTTTTAGCAATTGTATAGAAATTTCCTAAACTTTTCAAGTCTTCATATTGGATACACGTTTCCCAGGATGACACATATCAGAACGCGATAATTCCCTTCCAATTGTGAACGCTCGGGATATCCGAGATTCGGTATGTTCAAAATCTTGACATTTCATTAGACGGAAGGCAACGGCACGGAAAATAGTGCACTGTTGCTATGTAAACAATATGGCCGTTACCCACACGTGTTGATGTATAATCGCGTTGCATGTTGGTTTTTTTACAACACAGACGAAAGTTTTATCACTGCTTTCTTGTAAATAAACTATTGATGGAGCAATCGGATGAATAACATTGCAACATACCATGCAACACTTTGATTTTGAATGCAAATTTGTTTTTGCGGGAATCTAAGGCGCGATGACGTAAAAAATACGAAAACCTGCGTATAAATTCGAGTAATTCTGCGAAACAGTGTACGAGATGTTGCGAATGTTGTTATATACTATTTAATACCGCAACAAACCAACTTCGGTTAGAACGTCGTCTATTATGTGTCTACTGAATCGAAGGTTTAGGGTTCGAGGCTTACAGAAGGCAACATTTTTTAAAACATACCATTTAAGAGATTTCAAAACATATTATACGAAACTACTTCGGGATAAATCTGATTGGTTACGACAATTTGACATTTGAGTACTCTGCCCAGGAGGACACATATCAAAACGCGATAATTCCCTTTCTGTCAGTGTTATAATTAACAAGATATCTTGGCAATGTTAACATTCAAATACATTTTTCGGTAAAAAATAATAATAAAAGAGAGGAGGAAATAGAATGATGTTTAAGGAAAGATGAAACAATAAAGAACACAGAAGAAATACATGTTGATCTGGTTCTAGGGTCATGTTTTAAGCAGGTGTCAGAACAGTGTACATAACCTTGTATATTGCAGATCTAGTTGTCATCAAATCATTTAGTATATTTAATGAAAAGTTGAACATGACTTAATCTAGTGTTATAATCTTCATTCATACAGCTATTTGTTTCATATAGAAAAAGTAGATATAAAATAAATACTGAAAGTGTGATATCCCTTGGAACAACAAACATAAACAAGAGATAAAAGTAAAAGTCGAACAGGAAATGTAGCATTCAAGGACCACAGTCAACCAAAAACACGCACAGAAACAAACAACAACCACAAAGATGAACTAAAGGCAAGATATGACACCACAAACATAAAAGGGTTGAAATAAGGCTACCGCCTTGGAACGGTTAGTGGCAGTTCTAGGGTGCACCAAACCGCACTCTTACACAATTGTAATCCCAATAAAACGGGACAGTAAATGCACGAACGCTTTGCGGGTGAAATGGATGCTAGCACGAAAAAGACGCAGTACCACAATCAACATTTACTTCACTACCATCCTCAGAAGATCGTGGAAATGTTCAGTGTTTACCAGATACGAAAGCCTAACAAGAACTGCATTCGCAAAGGTCACCATATTGGTTACGTCATACTAGCGTGCCTATTCACTATCAAAGTTCTCTTCAACATTTTTCAATGTCATTTAACCGATTGCTCCATCTATAGTTTATTTATGAAAACAGTGATAAAACCTTCATCTGTATTGTAAATAACAAACATTCAACGCAAATCATACATCAACACGTGTGGCTGACGGCCATAATGTTTATATGGTAACAGCTTAGCAACAGTGCACTCTTTTCTGTGTCATTTCCTTCCGGCTAACAAAATGTCAATATTTAGAACATACCGAAGCTCGATATACAGTTTATACACACGATGCGGGATCCCTAAGAATGAAGGAATTGGCCGAGTTTTCACGATTGACAAGAACTGTAGCCTTTACAGAACAGCTTCCACCTAAAAACACGCATTGAGAACAATCTACAATTACACCGTAAAAAACAAAGATTGATTGATTGAATTGGATTTTATAGTCGCACCAACAGCTAAGGTCATATGGCGACTTTCCAGCTTCCATTGGTGGAGGAAGACCCCAGGTGCCCCTCCGGGCAATTTTCGTGCACGGGCGGGCACCTGGGTAGAACCACTGACGTTCCGCAAGCCAGCTGGATAGCTTCCTCACATAAAGATTCCTAGGCCCCTGAGGGATCGAACCTACAGCGGTGAGGGGCAAGTGATTTCAAGTCAGAGACGTTAACCACTCGGCCACGGACGCCCAAAGAGCAAAATATGTAAAACTACTATGACAACAAGGATACTAATCTGAAATGTCACTTTATGTCAGATCTCTGTTACTCAAACTATCAGAGTTAAAAGGTATTGCTAAACATTCTAAAGCAGCTGTTATACCTATCAAAGAGACATAGTTGACAAAACATACGCATCGAAACACACAAGGGTAAATCATAGGGAGGTATGTGGCATCGCAAACATAAAAGGGTTGGCAATAGGATAACGTCTATGGAACGGAAGTTTACGGTATCGGTAGCCCTGATGGAGTAGCGTTGTAGTTATACACAGGTATCGAATATGTTAAACGCGACTGCAAGCTCTAGACAAAAGAACACGTTGATATAGATCTACCCCACACTAGTTTGCTCTGGAGAAATCCCCGTCTAAGTAGCAATAATCAACTATGTCGAAATTAAAATCATCTCTATTTTCATATATTTGCATATTATTTCTCCATTTTTCAACTGAAAGATGTAAATCTAGAAAAATCTAGGAAAGAAACGACATTATCAGAAATATTAATTTTGTTAAGTTAAAGTTATTTAATGTACATATGACCATAGCAGGAAAAAAAAATGCTAATGTTTAATATATCACCCAGATACCGATCGGTGTTATTTAAGGCTTTGATGATATCTGCCTGAGTATTTGGTGAAAGATTCGCATGCAATCTGTTTCATAGCAATACAAAAATAAATCTACAACGAGAGTTGTACAGTAAGTACCAGGTATACCAACACTTTGTCTCTGAACATTAGTTCAATACCAGACGACATATTATCGATACTAGATGACATATTATCGATACCAGATGACATATTATCGATACCATACGACATAGTATCGATACCAGACGACAGATTATCGATACCAGACGACATTTATCATACCCAGATGACATAGTATCGATACCAGACGACATATTATCGATAACAGATGATATATTATCGATACCAGACGACATAATATCGATAATAGACGACATATTATCGATAACAGATGACATATTATCGATACCAGATGACATATTATCGATACCAGACGACATTTATCGATACCCAGATGACATATTATTGATACCAGACGACATATTATCGATAACAGACGACATAGTATCGATACCAGACGACATAATATCGATACCAGACGACATATTATCGATACCAGACGACATATTATCTAATAGGAAGATAAGTGATTTGCAAACTTCTTGGCAAGTCCACTTAGTGTTATTGTCTAAACTGCCGTTAGTAAAAACGCTTTATCATTGTTACATGCTTTAGTCTCTAGCGAAAGTATTTAGCTTGTCTTTAATAAGATTGTGCGGTAATGTTGTATATAGTGTAGACAAGTCATAAGTACTAATAGATGAAACTTGACGTTTGTTGCAAGGTTTAACAAGAACATCTCCTGAATTTCTAATAGACCAAAATAAATTAATTCCAGAGTTGCCACACGCTTAATGGCAATATATTTTGACGTGATTTTTAACGGCAGTAAGACAAGAAGTTAAACGTTTGGAGAAGTTTGAAGTACATGCACTAGAATTAGAAATAAAAACGGGCTTTAGAAGTTTGTGTAACTTTAGCAATTAGGTACATAGTTGGAAGTATCTTTGCTTTTCGTCTACCCATCCTTAAAAGCAGTGCACTGAGTTTTATGCGTGGAAACAACATCATCACCAGTAGATGGATTTGGAGTATATGAATGAGTGCACCCGAATTCCAGAAATAAAACATTGACGTAATGCTGGCGTCAAACAGTGATAACATTACTAGCTGCTGTATCAGCAGGAACTAATACAAATTTGTAATGGAATTCCATAATTCCCGATTTCAAATAACGAAAAAAATATCTATGTCTCGGAGGAAGTAAAAAAGGATTAGACGTAACAAGTTTCACCACAAACTTAAATCAAATGATCAAATTAAATAGGAAATGGACAGGACAATACATAACATAAAGAGTGGTGAAGACAGGGTTACCGCTTACGAATGGTCGGTAAGCAATATGGCCTACTGCTAAATCGATTTTATCTTGACAACCTCGCTAGTATCATGTTTTCATCACCCAAATTGACAGTACAGTGTAAACGAAGTACATCTACGCAAACAAAAAATATGTAACAACAAAATCAACATTCAGAGAAACAATACCCTTTACATATTGATGTAAACATATACATTACGTGGTCCCGCCTTAATACCATTAAGCGATGGGAAAGTTTATATTAGCAGGATTTTATAACAGATATTTCGACAATAAAACACGTTTAAAAATATATTTTACTGAAAAAGAGGGATAACCTGTTTAAAATTACCTATTAAATGTTTTAATTTTACAATGTGCAAAATTAAAGCCGAAATTAAGGTTTTATTTCATACCCCAGCCAACCCCGTTTTTGCTTCTTGGAGAAGGGGATGGATGAGGTATGAAAGTTAATACGCGGACCACGTAATGTAAAAATGCATAATTAGAAACACCTCAGGATGTATTCAAGAGTTGAAAGGAAACTAAACACAGCAGTTGCAGCCAACGAGAATCCCAATCTAGGATACGACCGAAAAACCTGACGGTCAAACGTTTATGCACCTACCTTCCTTTTCAGAGTTTCAGAACTTCCAATCATAGAATCCCACGAGATTTTCCAGTCAGCATACAATAAAATAGTGAAGCTTAGTGATTGACTATACAAAGTTTCGTTTAAATCAACATTTTGAAAGTGTAATGTATATGCTAATTTTGCAATATCAAATGTGTTGAACGTTTGATAAATATTCAAGAAAATAAAAATAAACATGTCACTGTTGTGTTAAGGCGTTACTGTATGCGTCACTTTTTTTATTCTATTTATGCTTTTTAAAAAAACGTATACATACATTTACTTATTGCTTACCTTTTTGACAGTTAATTCCTCTCTTTCTGGGTAGGGTACACTGGTTTGACAAGATTAAATCTTGACAAGTAGACCTGTACAACTGACTACGATAACGACTATGACTTCAGACTAAATTCTAAGCACGAGAAAACTTTAGGGGCTGATCTCAAAGTTGTATAACAACCTGGGTTTTAGTAGGCTCAGAGGGGTTTGTGTAGAAAAAAGCCAAACAAAATAAATTAAGAAATACATATTATTTATATTTCTGTCGATTTATATTTCTGTCAATATATACGTCATATGCATCGACCTTTCAGACTATTTTTTTTCTATTTTTTCTGAATACAGTCTCCGATATAACCACCCAGACTCGGCTGGAGTTTTAAAGGGGCTTGCCTGAATAAGTGATCACTAAAAACGTTTTGAGAGGAGGGTACACATCAGATGCAGATCCAAGATTTTGGTTTGAGTATTTGTGCTTGGGAGGGGTGGAGGCGGGGGCAGCGAAGGATACTTCGAAATAAAATGTTTTTCTACATGACGTTTAGTGAAATCTGTTAAATTCAATGATGATTAACAGTAGAAATGGCGCACGCCCCAGGTATTCGGGCATGCATAGGTTATACTTGTGGGACTTTAGAGGGTCGGGGTGCTGGGTCCGCCTTATCAGTACATGATAAATACACTTTTATCCCCTATGTCTTAAACTATAATTGCCGCCGTAGCTTGGATAGTGAAGACGCTGCGTCTAAAACTGTCTCGCCTCTCCTCTTGCGGGTTCGAATCTCACTGGGAGCTCGAATGTTCAAGTAAGAAAGTGTCAATTCTTAATGTGTATGTTTGTGGTGTGGAAAATATTGAGTGAAACTAAAACTACCCATTATTTACAAGAATATTCATTGCGGGACAGCAATTTGTGGTATCCTAGGTTACGCACCAGGATACATTTAAAGAGTCAAACGGCAATTTTGCTCATTTTTTAAGTCACAGCATTCTGCTAATGTTTTTTTTAAAAACTTTTTACACATTTGAATAGTGCAAATAAATTGCTTTACATATTCCTAACTGTTGATTATTTTGCAACAATAATTGTATTTAAACCTATGGTAGTACTGAACACTCAAATTGTACTACCTTTTATTTCAATATCTGACTTTTAATACAAACCCCTGTGGGGTTTTGAAAAACTGAAAGATCGTGCAGCGCGTGCGTTTATCGCCTTGAATGCACACTAGAACAATCAAATTTATCAGTGAAATGGATGAGGCCGCCACTATTGAAGGTTAGTTTTTTCTTTTACAATGTACGTAATACATGATTGCTACTTTATTAAAGAATTGTTTAGATTTTTTTTCGGAATTTATGCGGTTTTAAACGTCAGTAGTAAATGGCGTAATCCACGAATCGCGTTATTGCTTTATGGTAAATTTGCCATTGATTACCGGCGTTTAAAACTCATAAACGCCTAAAAAAATGCGCTTCGTGGATTTTTCCATTTAATACCGGCAAAAGCGGGGGAAAAAGGCGAATTAATTGTTGTATTTACATTATTTCCCCGTCGCTATAATAGTATCAGCAACAATTCTAATGATAACAAAAATAAAAAGAGAAATAACTACTGTCAATGCCTTTTCATGCAGTAGAATATCCATTTTCTGTTAAGACGCATCGGATGCAAGTGCAGTGCGTACAGTTCGTTCACCTCCTTGAAATGGAATAATCACTTTCTATGCGTGCGCAACCGAGCGTAGATAGTCCCACCTACTTGAAAAATGAAGTATATTTGAGATTAAGCGCTATATTGTTTCAAAGGAAAGTATCAAGAAAATGCAAAAAATATTAAGTTAATTAAACCAGTTTGCAAAGATGGTATAAAACGAATATCAACTGTATTAGGTGAGACTTAGAAAAGGAAGCATGGCGAATAACTGGTCGATTGTAAAAATGATATATTGCTCTGCAGACCATCTATGCCAATTAGTTTAATAAATTCTAAAATAATGATGGTTGGTTATTTGGTTGAATTGTGGTGTACGTTATTCTCAGCACATTATAGGCTATATATGACGGTCGATTTTTTGTAGTAGTGGCAGACCACCCATTTTTTCCTGCAAGTTCATGTAGTATCAATAATAAATTTCATTGGCCTATATAAAGTGACGCGCAAACGGTTGGTCGAGCATTCAAGGCGTATTGCCTGTTGAGAAAACCCCTCTGTTTTAGTCGGTATTCCTTATCGTAATCCTTACCGTAATCGTTACCGTAGTTAGTTGTACAGGTCTATTAATTCACAAATATATAATAGATAAGAACTGCCCTGCAGCACAGAAGTAGTAGCAGTTGACCTTGTTGGTCAGTTTTAGCCATTGTAACATGGAGGTCCCATCGGAACAGACATAACAGCTACTAGTATGAGACAGTCAGTTCACTACACAATTACAAAACACTCAATTGCAGCGTGCGAATATGGCTGATGCTCACCACTCCACGTTGCAATATAATTTCAAACGAGTTGTGGTCAGAAAGACACCGGACGAGTGCTATATATATACAAAATGTTTATCCATAGTGATTGTAATATTAAAACTTTCTGCGTTTCCCTTTTCATTTTTCAAAATAGTATGTAAAGTGTATTGTACACAATAAAGACAACAGTCAGAGAAATTAACAAACGATACACTTTATAAATAATGCTGTAAAGCTATATAAAATGCACTTAGGATGTACCCAGTATTGAAAAGAAACAAACACAGCATTTGAAGTGAAAGAGAACCCCATATCTAGAATACGACCAAAAAAACATGAGGGTCAAAATGTATGCACCTACCTTCCTTTTCAGAGTTTCAGAACTTGCCATCATAGAATCCCGAGAGGTTGTCCAGTCATCACGGATGAAAGGTAAAGCGTAGTGACCGACTATATAAAGTTTCGTTTAAATCAACATTTTGAAAGTGTAATATATATGCTAATTTTGAAACATAAAATATTGAACGTTTGAAAAATATTCAAGAAAATAAAAAAATAAAAAAGCATGTCACTGTCGCATTAAGGCATTAGTGTTTGCCTCACCTTTTTCTATTATATTAATGTTAAAAAGAAAACATGAATACTTATGGCTTACCTTGCGCTGACAGTATTCTTTGCTTTCTGTGGACTGTGTACACTTTGATAAGATTTAATCTTGACAATTAGTTTACAAATATCAAATAATTAAGGACTGCCCTGCAGCACAGCCGAAGTGTTAGTTGACCTTGTTGGTGATAACCCATCCCATGTATTCATTTAGCCATTGTAACATGAAGGTCCGATCGGAACAGATATAACAGCTACTAGTATAAATGATGGTATATTCCATATACAAAAATAAATAATACAAAAATAAATAATACAAAACACTCCATTGCGAATATGGATGACGCTCACTACTTCACGTAATAATATAATTTCAAACGAGGGTTGGTCAGAAAGTCACCGGACGAGTGCTATAAAACATGTACATCTATCGTGATTGTAATATTAAAACTTTCTGCGTTTCCCTTTTATTTTTTCAAAAATAGTATGTGAAGTGTACTGTTCACAATGTACACCAAATGACCAAGTGTAGCCGTATTGTCTTTAACTTGGGGTACATCCGCATTTACCTGGAGACTTAGTGGTTCGGATTAACCCTTAACCCGCTACATATATATAAGGACTCTTTCTTTGAATTAAGACCATTAAATTTATGTGACAAAGAGCTACTCGCAGGCCGATCTGGGTTTACAATGGACGCAAAGGCTAGTATAGTCGTGCTTAGATGGTTAAGGGTTAAAACTGACAAATAGTCATGTTGTATTCTATTCTACAAGGCCTTCACAAAATAAATGACCCCTATTTACAGGGGCATTCATATAGCACAGTAATCGGTGTTATCCTTGTCTATACATCAGTGTTAATTTCAAGCAATTTAACCCGATTCCATTGAACATATTTGGTGAAATCAAAAATTAGATGGGGACAACATGCTGCTTACACCATATTTTCATTGATATGACACATTTGGCATGAATTGAACATTTTTTTAAATATAACATGTTTCTTGATAAAGCCTGTTGTGATCTGCTAAATGGTGATGAGTAGTTACAAAAGGTACTCAGATTTAACTATACTGAAAGGAAAAAGAAACGCGACACAGGAATTTCCGCTATATATTGTATATACTGCACACTTAATTCCATATATATTCCAAGGAAATCCCAAGATGTTTTGTAAAAAAATTAGTTGCAGTTAGTTAGAGAAAGGACACAGCTGTGATGTTGTAGACATTTTAATCACAGTACACGTTGTAACAAGAAATTCATAATTTTTTTAATTCCCCTTTGAAAATTGAGACAGTTCAGTACTGTATTTAACATAAAGAGTTTGCAAAATGTGCATCCTGAGTTTGCGCCAAACGCGTACTCTGTTAATAATGAAACTTTGCAGGAATACTATTTGCTGTGTTACGTGTTGTGTTAGTCTTTTTTCCGAAAGGAAAGATCTTACGTAGCCATGTACCATTCGATTAACAGCAGCATATTGTACATACAATATATAGCGGAAATTCCCGTGTCGCGTTTCTTTTTCCTTTCATTATATATCTTGGAGCGATAAAATTGTACTGAAATAGTCATAAGATACAATATATGTTTGACAGTTCCTTACATGACTGGAAAAAAACAAAAAGTATAAAAAATCTATCGCAATAAATAAAAAGGTTATAGCGTTCGTCCAGTTTTCAATCGCCTCCTAGGCAGGGTTAATAAAGACGCTGCGTCTAAAATTGTCTCGCCTCTCAAATGTCGATTCTTACGGATGACCGGAGGTACTGGTTCTACCAAAGTAAAATGGAGTAGTCTGCCTCTACCACAAAAAAAAGTCAACCGTCATATATGGCCTAACATGTGCTGCAAAATGACGTTAAACACCAAACAAACAAACAATCAAAGCCTTCGTGGCAAAGAGGTTAAATACGGTGCGTTTGAAATCCTCTCGCCTTTCACCGCTGCGGGTTCGAACCACCATTCAAAAAAATCCTTCAATTTTCCCTTGATCAACCCTCATACGTTGTGTTGATATATATGTATATTCCATAACGCTAATTATGGACAATGAGATGTTATCTAATAAATTGTTATCAGAAGCGAGTACGTATTTAAATTAAAATGTTGTTAATTGTTAATTATTTGTTGAAGCCCTTTGGGGTAATTGATAATACAGTCTACTCTCAGTAACGCAAACTCGCTTACTTCGAATTTCCGCTTAAGTCGAATTGTTTTCACGGTCCCAATTGTATTCCTTCTATTTTTATGCAATTTGACTTCTTTTAAGTCAAATTTCGATAAGTCGAATTATTCGATAATTCGAACTATTTTTCTGGTCCCAAACACGAATCTATACATTAATTTACACTCGCTAATTCAAAGTTCAATTAAAGTGCCAAATGCAAGTTTGATCAAACACAAGCCGGCGTCGAAGTTGATTGTGAAGCAAACAAAAGGTGATAATTGCTGAGATGATTTGACCTGACACAAATAAATCATGGTGACATGTTTGTTAATTTATTTTCTTATATTGTATCTGATTTTTCATGATAAATTAAGGCTTGTTAACGAGGAAGTTTGTTTACGCTAATTGATAACAATGGCCATCGCGTGGGTTAAAACAATTATAATAATTATATTAATTTGACATGGACGAAACGTCTAACTAATTAATTAATGAGTGGCAGTTGTCAACAACAACAACAACATAAACTTGATTACTCTCAGGCATCAACATGGTGCAAACATGAGGAACATGTACAATACAATACAATACAATACAATACAATACAATACAATACAATACAATACAATACAATACAATACAATACAATACAATACAATACAATACAATACAATACAATACAATACAATACAATACAATACAATACAATACAATACAATACAATACAATACAATACAATACAATACAATACAATACATACAATACAATACAATACAATACAATACAATACAATACAATACAATACAATACAATACAATACAATACAATACAATACAATACAATACAATACAATACAATACAATACAACATTATTAAACAGTGTAACTAATGACCGACATAAACAATATATTTCAATTTGTAATTATGGTGGAGAGTCGGGAGGGGGTAGTGGGGGTGGGGGCAAGGGGTAATGGGGCAGTCACAATGATATTATAAATAATTACATGTCTACATAGAGACACATACCAGTATTTCGTAAACGTGATATATATTCGGTACGCGTCTTATACTATTAATATTGTCTTCCTTTAGTGGTTTTCAAAAATACTTCTAGCGGCGACAATTGTGTCATCCTTATGGAATTTTTCAATTCAATTCTTTATTAGGAAAAACTGTATAAACAAGCTAGTACAGAAATAAACAGAGTACAGTTATCATCCTAGAACAGAAAGTAGAAAAAGATCAGTTGCTATTATAGAGTATACTACAACAATAGTGTATTTAAAATACATGCATAAATATTATATTGTGTAGTTTATCTGCCTATAAAAAGATTACATATTAACTAATGAAATCCTCCTTTTCCCATCTTGTTATCTCCCTTCTATCATAGTTGGTGAAGAAACCCCAGAAACATGGAGAACAAGGGAGAGTTATGTACATGTATGCGTAGAGTGAACAACGAGGGGAATAATGAAACAGAGGGTGAAACAATTATAAACAGAACAAAAAAAAAATATATATGAACAAAAACAAATACAGTAATGGAATGGTATGGTAATTCTTTGTGCTAAAGAATAAATAAATGCATCCTTTTATATGCAAATTAGATTACGTTCACTGAGAAGAGGCTAACGTTGACTTATCACGGTTTGCACGGAATTTGTTTTCATGTTGGTAGAATACAAATTTATGAATGAGGGAACTTGTTTAGTAGTAAAGCGTGTGTTTCGAAATGTGATGTTTTGACGGACTTGTGGATCAAATTGTTGTGATTATAACAAGAACGGAGCAATTCGGGAATTATTCACGTGCTTTATACACGTGCTTTATGTAATAGAGGTAGACACTTGTGATCAAGACACTTCGTTATGGATATAATTGGATTACATGAAGCTACATTTGTGTGAGTACCATTGCTTTCAATTAGCAGTTTCTTGAATGTTAACATGATTTTTTTTTTTTTTTTTTTTTTTTTTAAATAATATTAATAATATAATACTTTTTTTTTTCTGTAAATATTACTATTACTATTTAAGCAATAAAATGATATTTTTATATGTCAATGTTCTGTTTTGCTATAAAATTCGAATGTTTAATGTAATCAAATCATTAATTCAGCATTTCTGAACACAGAACTCTTTCCATTGGCCAAAGCGCCCAGCAATCTGGTGAAGGACCCGGTATCGAACCAGGGGGAAAAGCTAGATCGGCACTATGCTTTGGACCAGTTAAGAAATCCAATGAAAGACCCGGTATAAAACCCGGGGGGATAATTGGATCAGCTGTCCCTGGGAAGAGAGGAATGCAGAGAAAGTTAGACAACAAATCATTTGACAAGAAATATGAGGCAATAATGGAGGTAGAAAGGGCAGTCAAATAAAAAAGACAATTGCAGCAGAATTCAACATTCCAGCATCAACGTTATCAACATGGATAAAAAATAGTAAAAAAAATAAAAATAAATATTTGTCCAGAGATTTAGCACCGCAGAGAAAGAAAAATAGAGGTGCAAAATATAAAGTGGTTTTCAAATGCACGCGCACAAGATTCTCCTGTAAATGGCGAAATATGTCAGGAGAAAGCACGCGATTTTGCTAAACCCTGGGTATTCCCGAGTCCGAGTTTGAATGTTCCAGTGGGTGGTTAGAGCGGTTTAAAGCTCGACATTCAATAACCTTTAAGCGCGTCTGTGGCGAGTCCAAGTCAGTAAATTCCGACTCTGATGCTAGTCCGACTGGCAAAATAAACTGGTCACCATACTGAGTGATTATCAACCAGACGACATTTCAATGCGGATGAAACGGGCTTACACACCAGATAAAACCCTTGAATTTACACCCGTTCCGGTTACTATTATCTACTGGTAGTAGGAAGTTATGAAGGTTATGATGCTGCTTACAGCAGTAACAAGGGACGCCCTTTATCCCCTGAGGTACGCTATTACCTAGTCGGATAAGGTAATAAGGGATAGCTCAAAAGGGGAGAAAACTCGTACAGTGTTGCGATAGTGTCGGAAAGTAACGAGTTAATACGAATAAATACGATCGCATAAAAGCGCGCGTAGTTCGACCTGTCGGCTCATTCGGCCCATAGCCGATTCGGATCTGAGCATTCGGACAGTTTTAAATTGCGAGTTCAGAGGAAGTTTAGGAAAAGATCAGTGGTCGATTCGGATCAGATTGGAATGTGAAGATTAAATGCCAGATTAAAAGAGTTAAATCACAGGAGACTCTGAGTTGTATTTGTATTATAATTGCAATTTATAACTAGTTAATTATAACCCCATATTTTTTAATAAAAAAAGCAACCGTTAGTTCTTAAAAATTATGAAATGTTAATTTACAGACATAATTATAAACTGATAGAAAACTTCTTATCTGACCAATTACTTAATTAGTAGCCACAAGCATCTTCAGGGGCGTACCTGGAGCATTTTGAAATGTACGCCAGATATGAGAAGCGTAACTGCGAACCGAGCAGCGACGATGCGAGTGGGGGGGGTATGTGTGGGAGTAGGTTTCCCCCCTCCCGCCGGTGGGGGTTTGGGATGCCTCCCACAAGAAAATTTTGAAAATTAGGAGGTAAATGATGCGTTCTCAAGCTATATTTAAGCGTTAATATGGCATTTTGAACTTTTATTTTATCACTTTTGCTGACGAATTGTACGCATTGGCGTACGTGTGTATGCCTGAATACGCGCCTGATCTTAACATTTCTTTTCGACTCCTCGCTCAACTATTTATTTGTTTTGATAAGGATACATTCAGAACATTCATAATGAATCGTAAAATGTGAATATTAGGTATCTTTTTTTTTTTAAAGTAAGACATTGTATAACAAATTGTTTAATATTGACATATTATCGATACCATACGACATAGTATCGATACCAGACGACATTTATCGATACCCAGATGACATGGTATCGATACCAGACGACATATTATCGAAAACAGATGACATATTATCGATACCAGACGACATAATATCGATAATAGACGATATATTATCGATAACAGACGAAATATTATCGATACCAATTGACATATTATCGATACCAGATGACATTTATCGATACCCAGATGACATATTATTGATACCAGACGACATATTATCGATAACAGACGACATATTATCGATACCAGACGACATATTATCGATACCAGATGACATATTATCGATACCAGACGACATATTATCGATACCAGACGACATATTAGCGATACCATACGACTTATTATCGATACCAGACGACATATTAGCGATACCAGACGACATATTATCTAATAGGAAGATAAGTGATTTGCAAACTTCTTGGCAAGTCCACTTAGTGTTATTGTCTAAACTGCCGTTAGTAAAAACGCTTTATCACTGTTACATGCTTTTGTCTCTAGCGAAAGTATTTAGCTTGTCTTTAATAAGATTGTGCGGTAACGTTGTATATAGTGTATACAAGTCATCAGTACTAATAGATGAAACTTGACGTTTGTTGCAAAGTTTAACAAGAACATCTCCTGAATTTCTAATAGACCAAAATAAATTAATTCCAGAGTTGCCACACGCTTAATGGCAATATATTTTGACGTGATTTTTAACGGCAGTAAGACAAGAAGTTAAACGTTTGGAGAAGTTTGAAGTACAGGCACTATAATAAGAAATAAAAACGGGCTTTAGAAGTTTGTGTAACTTTAGCAATTAGGTACATAGTTGGAAGTATCTTTGCTTTTCGTCTACCCATCCTTAAAAGCAGTGCACTGCGTTTTATGCGTGGAAACAACATCATCCCCAGTAGATGGATTTGGAGTAAATGAATGAGTGCACCCGAATTCCAGAAATAAAACATTGACGTAATGCTGGCGTCAGACAGTGATAACATTACTAGCTGCTGTATCAGCAGGAGCTAATACAAATTAGTAATGAAATTCCATAATTACCGATTTCAAATAACGAAAAGAATATCTATGTCTCGGAAGAAGTAAAAAAGGATTAGACGTAACAAGTTTCACCACAAACTAAATCAAATGATCAAATTAAAAAGGCAATGGACAGGACAATACATAACATAAAGAGTGGTGAAGACAGGGTTACCGCTTTGGAATGGTCGGTAAGCAATATGGCCTACTGCTAAATCGATTTTATCTTGACAACCTCGCTAGTATCAGGTCTTCATCACCCAAATTGACAGTACAGTGTAAACGAAGTACATCTACGCAAACAAAAAATATGTAACAACAAAATCAACATTCAGAGAATTTAGCAAACAATACACTTTACATATTGATGTAAACATATACATTACGTGGTCCCGCCTAAATACCATTAAGCGATGGGAAAGTTTATATTAGCAGGATTTTATAACATTTCGACAATAAACTACGTTTAAAAACATATTTTACTGAAAAAAAGCGATAACCTGTTTAAAATTACGTATTAAATGTTTTAATTTTACAATGTGCAAACTTTTAAAGCCGAAATTAAGGTTTTATATCATACACCAGCCAACCCCGTTTTTGATTCTTGGAGAAGGGGATGGATGGGGTATGAAAGTTAATACGCGGACCACGTAATGTAAAAATGCATAATTAGAAACACACCAGGGTGTGTCCATAGCTGAAAAGAAACAAACACAGCAGTTGCAGCCAAAGAGAACCCCAATCTAGGATACGACCAAAAAACCTGAAGGTCGAATATTTATGCACCTACCTTCCTTCTCAGAGTTTCAGAACTTCCAATCATAGAATCCCACGAGGTTTTCCAGTCAGCATACAATAAAATAGTGAAGCTTAGTGATTGACTATACAAAGTTTCGTTTAAATCAACATTTTGAAAGTGTAATGTATATGCTAATTTTGCAATATCAAATGTGTTGAACGTTTGATAAATATTCAAGAAAATAAAAAATAAACATGTCACTGTTGTGTTAAGGCGTTACTGTATGCGTCACTTGTTTTTATTCTGTTTATATTTTTAAAACAAAACGTATAAATACCTTTACTTATGGCTTACCTTTTAAACAGTATTCCTTTCTTTCTGTGGGTCTTGTTTGACAAGATTAAATCTTCACAATTAGTTTACAAATATTAAATAGATAAGAACTGCCCTGCAGCACAGAAATAGTAGCAGCTGACCTTGTTGGTGTTAAACCATCTTATGTATTCATTTAACCACTGTAAGATGTAGATCCCATCGAAACAGACTATAACAGCTACTAGTATAAATGATAGTCAATTCACTACAAAATTACAAAACATTCCATTGCGAATGGACGCTCACTACTCCACGTTATAATATAATTTCAAACGAGGTGTGGTCAGAAAGACACCGGACGAGTGCTATACAAAATGTAGTGATTGTAATATTAAAACTTTCTGCGTTTCCCTTTTCATTTTTCGAAATAGTATGTGAAGTGTATTGTACACAATAAAGTAAACAGTCAGAGAAATTAACAAACGCTACACTTTATAAATAATGCTGTAAAGCTATATAAAATGCATAATGGAAACACCTTAGGATGTACCCAGAATTGATAAGAAACAAACACAGCAGTTGAAGCCAAAGAGAAACCCATATCTAGGATACGACCATAAAACATGAGGGTCAAAATGTATGCACCTACCTTCCTTTTCAGAGTTTCAGAACTTGCCATCATAGAATCCCACGAGGTTGTCCAGTCATCACGGATGAAAGGTAAAGCGTAGTGACCGACTATATAAAGTTTCGTTTAAATCAACATTTTGAAAGTGTAATATATATGCTAATTTTGAAACATGAAATACTGAACGTTTGAAAAATATTCAAGAAAATAAAAAAATAAAAAAGCATGTCACTGTCGCATTAAGGCATTAGAGTTTGCCTCACCTTTTTCTATTATATTAATGTTAAAAAGAAAACATGAATACTTATGGCTTACCTTTTTCACAGTATTCTTCGCTTTCTGTGGGCTGTGTACACTTTGATAAGATTTAATCTTGACAATTAGTTTACAAATATCAAATATTAGACCTGTACAACTTACTACGATAACGACTATGACTTCAGACTAAATACTAAGCACGAGAAAATGTTGGGGGCTGGTCTCAAAGTTGTATAACAACCTGGGTTTGAATAGGCTCACAGGGGTTTGTGTAGATGAATGTAAAAAATGTCAAATTTATGAATACATTTGCTTACATTTCATAAGCATTTACCTTTCAGACTATTTTATCCTTATACAGTCTTCGATGCAACCACCCATACTTGGCTGGAGTTTTAAAGGGTCTTGTCTGAAGAATTGATCCATTAAATCACTAAAACACTTCAATATATATATATGATGCATATCCAAACATTTTGTTTGATTATTTGTATGTGTTTGGGTTGTTTGGGTGGTGGTGGTGGTGGTGGGGCCGGGGTGAGTGGGGGGCTCTCGGAAACAAAATTGGTTTTTGTGTTTTAGTGAATTCTGCTGTCTATTTTAGAATAATTTTATGTTAAATGAAATGATGACTAACATTATAAATGGTGCCCACACCTCTATGTTATCCGGTATGCATAAGTTATACACTGAACAAAATTTCTAAGTATCAACTTTTATATCTTAACTAATTTTCTTATTTTAAATATATTTTAGAATATATATATGATAAGTATTTTGTTTTGACCCATAGTTTGTAAAACATTTATTTTTTGTTTAAATTGTTACATCTTTTGAGAGTTACCCTCCCTTTATATGAAAACGTGAAATGTACTGATAAAACAGATAACATGAGTCAAAGATCGCTTAAAGATATAAAATTCTTAAAATTGGTATGAAATAATAGAAAAAAAAACTAAAAAATTGACCCATTTATCGCAGATTTTCCGTCTATAAAAAAATGAAATATGGATAATTTTAAATTACCTCCCTTTAAATTGAATATTGTTTGAAATTCAAGTAACTGTAATTCAGCGTTAACATTGAATATTTCGAAAATTTCTTTTGCAAACGCATTTGTAGTGGTAATGCTAGTAAAACATGATGTTAAAATAATCAGTTTAATGTCTAGTTTTGCACATGACGTTTGTGTTCCGGTTCGATGCGTTAAACGGAGTTATGGCTCTTTGACTTTTTTATTTTAAATTTGTTGTCGCCACTGTTCCTCCTCAACCACTTGTTGGATTTCGACGAAACTTGGTAGGAAGCACTGGTATGGTATCAAGTTGTGCATATCGCGTTTGTGTTCTGGTTCGATGACCAATTTAGCCATATAGAAAACAATAAAATACGATTGATGGATGATAGTCGATGCTCCCTTAGGTCTAAATCAATAAGAATATGAAGTAGCAACATTGTCTCTGGGGTTTCCCTAGTCATTTGATAAAATTGGAAGCGATTAGATGAATAAAATTGAAATAGATCTTTTCCTGCATATACATTTTGATCATGCCCAAAACGTCGCTGCCGTAGGTCCATTCGAGGATCCGGTGGAGGGCGATAAATGGCCATCAAATCCAAGGACCACTGCCTGAAGTAGCCGGTTAGATCCGGAGGTGGTACGCACAGTTAAGCAATTATTCGTCGTCTACTATTCATCTTCATAGCAAGCAATATGTGACCAACTATTTATTTGAATGTTTTACAGAGAAGAGATATAACAATACTAACTCATATTACAGCTTATTCCTTCTAGAGTTAACGCAAGTAAAACAAACCTACAGAACCATGTGGGGTTTTGAAAAATGAAAGTTCGTGCAGCACGCGCGCCGATCGCTTTGAAGGCACATAGGACAATTGAATTTATCAGTTAACGCTAACATCGAAATGGATCAGGCCGTCACTATTGAAGCTTAGGTTTTCTTTTACAATCTGATTAATACATCAGTGCTCATTTATTAAGAAAACGTGGAGCGCTGTGGTCTAGTGGTAGAGCGTTGGGCCCATGATCCAAAAGTCGTGGGTTCGATTCCCGCCATTGCCATATGCGTTGTGTCCCTGAGCAAGACACTTTATCTGCATTGCTTAGAACTGGTTCTACCCAGGAAGACATCGAGAGTGATTCAAATAAGTTCATAGAGCTTTCGTTACAATCGACGTAAAATAAATAAGTTTACCTAAGAAAACGTGTAGAATTTTTTGCATTAATGCGATTTTAAACGCCGGTATTAAATGGCATATACCATGAATCGTGTTAGACTTTAATGTTAAATAATGATAAAACAATCGGACAGAAAAAGTAGCATTCAAGGACGACAGTCAACCACAAACACACACAGAAACAAAGAACAAGTTATAAAGGTGACAAATGCCAAATAAGACATCACAAACAAAAAAAGGTTGACAATAGGTCTACCGCCTTGGAACGGTCAGTGGCGAAAAAGCCACTGAGGGTTTAAGGAAAAACTGAATCCATGAATGTCATACAATTTATCATTCATTACCGGCGTTTAAAACGGCATACATATCAAAAATCCTGCTAATGTAGGGTTTTCCATCGCTAAATGAAATTAAGGCAGTTCCATATAACGTTCTATACTATTAAGAATAAAGATGTTAATTCGTATTTAAGTTGCTTGAGAAATTTTCCCAATATCTACAAAAAAAATCAATGAATTACAGGAGACTTACTCTCCGATCAACCTAGTATAATGTGTATTGCCTGCAAAAAGCTCTTATTCGCTCCAGAAAGTTCATGATGTGCCAATAATAAATTTCATTGGCCTATATAAAGCGTTTCGCAAACGTTTTGTCGAGGATTCAAGGCGTATTGCCTCTTGAGAAAACCCCTCTGTTTTAGTCGGTATCCTAATCGTAGTCGTTATCGTAATCGTTACCGTAGTAAGTTGTACAGGTCTAATTAAGGACTGCCCTGCAGCACAGCCGAAGTGTTATTTGACCTTGTTGGTGATAACTCATCGCATGCATTTATTTAGCCATTGTACATGAAGGTCCCATCGGAACAGGTATAACAGCTACTAGTATAAATGATGGTATATTCCATATACAAAAAATAAATAATACAAAAATAAATAATACAAAACACTCCATTACGAATATGGATGACGCTCACTACTTCACGTAATAATATAGCTTCAAACGAGGGTTGGTCAGAAAGTCACCGGACGAGTGCTATACAACATGTACATCTATCGTGATTGTAATATTAAAACTTTCTGCGTTTCGCTTTTATTTTTTCAAAAAAGTATGTGAAGTGTACTGTACACAATGTACACCAAATGATCAAGTGTAGCCGTAGTTGTCTGTATCTTGGGGTACATCCGCATTTACATGGAGATCTAGTGGTTCGGCTTAACCCTTAACCCGCTACATATATATAAGGACTCTTTCTTTGAATTAAGACCATTAAATTTATGTGACAAAGAGCTACTCGCAGGCTGATCTGGGTTAACAATGAACGCAAAGGCTAGTATAGTCGAGCTTAGCGGGTTAAGGGTTAAAACTGACAAATAATCATATGTTGTATTCTATTCTACAAGGCCTTCACATAATAAATGACAATTATTTACAGGGACATTAATATAGCACAGTTATCGGTGCTATCCTGGGTTACACATCAGGGTTAATTTCCAGCAATTTAACCCGATTTTGGTGAAATCAAAAATTAGACGGGGACAACATGCTTCTTACACCATATTCATTGATATATGACATATTTGTCATGAATTGAACATTTTTTAAAATATAACATGTTTCTTGATAAAGCCTGTTGTGATCTGCTAAATGGTGATGAGCAGTTACAAATGGTACTCAGATTTAACTATACTGAAAGGAAAAAGAAACGCGACACGGGAATTTCCGCTATATATTGTATATACTGCACACTTAATTCCATATATATTCCAAGGAAATCCCAAGATGTTTTGTAAACAAAGTTGCAGTTAGTTAGAGAAAGGACACAGCTGTGATGTTGTAGACGTTTTAATCACAGTACACGTTGTAACAAGAAATTCATAAATTTTGAAGTTCCCCTTTGAAAATTGAGACAGTTCAGTACTGTATTTAACATAAAGAGTTTGCAAAATGTGCATCCTAAGTTTGCGCCAAATGCGCACTCTGTCAATAATGAAACTTTGCAGGAATACTATTTGCTGTGTTACGTGTTGTTTTAGTCTTTTTTCCGAAAGGAAAGATCTTACGTAGCCATGTACCATTCGATTAACAGCAGCATATTGTACATACAATATATAGCGGAAATTCCCGTGTCGCGTTGCTTTTTCCTTTCAGTATATATCTTGGAGCGATAAAATTGTACTGAAATAGTCATAAGATACAATATATGTTTGACAGTTCCTTACATGACTGAAAAAAAACAAAAAGTATGAAAAATCTATCGCAATAAATAAAAAGGTTATAGCGTTCGTCCAGTTTTCAATCGCCTCCGTGGCAGGGTTAATAAAGACGCTGCGTCTAAAATTGTCTCGCCTCTCAAATGTCGATTCTTACGGATGACCGGAGGTACTGATTCTACCCAAGTAAAATGGAGCAGTCTGCCTCTACCACAAAAAAGTCAACCGTTATATATGGCCTAACATGTGCTGCAAAATGACGTTAAACACCAAACAAACAAACAATCAAAGCCTTCGTGGCAAAGAGGTTAAAGACAGTGCGTTTGAAACCCTCTCGCCTTTCACTGCTGCGGGTTCGAACCACCATTCAAAAAAATCCTTCAGTTTTTCCTTGATCAACCCTCATACGTTGTGTTGATATATATGTATATTCCATATACGCTAATTATGGACAATGAGATGTTATCTAATAAATTGTTATCAGAAGCGAGTACGTATTTAAATTAAAATGTTGTTAATTGTTAATTATTTGTTGAAGCCCTTTGGGGTAATTGATAATACAGTCTACTCTCAGTAACGCAAACTCGCTTACTTCGAATTTCCGCTTAAGTCGAATTTTTTTCACGGTCCCAATTGTATTCCTTCTATTTTTATGCAATTTGACTTCTTTTAAGTCAAATTTCGATAAGTCGAATTATTCGATAATTCGAACTATTTTTCTGGTCCCAAACACGAATCTATACATTAATTTACACTCGCTAATTTGAAGTTCAATTAAAGTACCAAATGCAAGTTTGCTGAGATGATTTGACCTGTGACACAAATAAATCATGGTGACATGTTTGTTAATTTATTTTCTTATGTTGTCTCTGATTTTTCATGATAAATTAAGGCGTGTTAACGAGGAAGTTTGTTTACGCTAATTGAAAACAATGGCCATTCGCGTGGGTTAAAACAATTATAATTATATTAATTTGACATGGACGAAACGTCTAACTAATTAATCAATGAGTGGCTGTTTTTGCTATAAAATTCGAATGTTTAATGTAATCAATGTAATTGAAGGTAGCGCAGTGGTGTAATGGTTAGCATCGTGGCTTAGTAACCCAGGGATCGTGCGTTCAATCCCAGCCAGGACCGAATTTGGGTTAATTACCGAATTATTTCATAAAAGTATTTCCTACCTTACCAGTCCTTCGGATGAGACTTTACACCGAGGTCTGTTCGCTAAAATGCTTAGTGCAATACAGCGAGGATAAATAAACGCTTATACACACACGTAATCAAATCATTAATTCAGCATATCTGAACACAGAACTCTTTCCATTGGCCAAAGCGCCCAGCAATCTAGTGAAGGACCCGGTATCGAACCAGGGGGGAAAGCTATATCGGCACTGTGCTTTGGACCAGTTGAGAAATCCAACGAAGGACCCGGTATAAAACCACCCGGGGGGATAATTGGATCAGCTGTCCCTGGGAAGAGAGGAGCGAAGAGAAAGTTAGACAACAAATCATATGACAAGAAATATGAGGCTATAATGGAGGTAGAAAGGGCAGTCAAATAAAAAAAGACAATTGCAGCAAAATTCAACATTCCAGCAACAACGTTATCAACATGGATAAACAATTGTAAAAAAAATAAAAATAAATGTTTGTCCAGAGATTTAGCACCGCAGAGAAAGAAAAATAGGAATGCAAAATATCCTGAGATCGAAGACGCGCTTTTAAAGTGGTTTTCAAATGCACGCGCACAAGGTTCTCCTATAAATGGCGAAATATGCCAGGAGAAAGCACGCGATTTTGCTAAACCCTGGGTATTCCCGAGTCCGAGTTTAAATGTTCCAGTGGGTTGTTAGAGCGGTTTAAAGCTCGACATTCAATAACCTTTAAGCGCGTCTGTGGCGAGTCCAAGTCAGTAAATTCCGACTCTGATGCTAGTCCGACTGGCAAAATAAACTGGTCACCATACTGAGTGATTATCAACCAGACGACATTTCAATGCGGATGAAACGGGCTTACACACCAGATAAAACCCTTGAATTTAAGTCTGTTAGTTGCCTTGTACATAGTTGCCTAGTAGTAATAGTAGTAGTAGTAGTAGTAGTAATAGTAGTAGTAGTAGTAGTAGTAGTAGTAGTAATAGTAGTACTACTACTAGTAGTATCAGTATTAATAGCAGCTATGATAGTCAGCATCGAAGAAGTAGTATCTGGATGTTTTCTTTTCCATGTAATGGGTCCCGGACTGTTACAAAAATTCAACATGTTCTACAGCTATGTCTGTTATCCTGCAATATAGGAAAGTTTAATGGATAAGTCAGCAGTTCCGTACACAAATGATTAACTTGCTAACATGGATACACCAGATGCGGATTCAGGCGAGAGTGGCGCGCCCTTACACCCGTTTCGTCTACTTTTATATCTGAAAATTGTTCGTAGAAACAATCTCGACCGCATTCGTACAGTTGTTATAAAGATCATATCATGGCGGATCCGGAGGTCCAAGACCACCTCCCTTGGCCCGTATGATATTTTTTAAAGGAATTTATATATAGTATATCAATTCAAAATATCAGTTTGGGCGCAGCTTTTGATCATATTATTTTAAACTAGCTATCCCGCCAACAACAGCCAATTTGTACAACTTAAGTACACCGACTCTAAACCTACTGACGAAGAGGTATATATATATAACTTACATATTGGGATCCAAACTCTATCGACACAATATAAACGGCTTTAACCAGCCAGACAAAACCCCAAAACTGGAGCGTCTAATTAAGCGTTGCCAACTTATAATTCATTTTACGTATATTCAATTTATGGTGTTTTAAGAACCCTGAATAAAACTATACTTTAAATAGGCAAATATACATTATTATATGACCTAGATAGAGTTTTAATAATCGGTTCTGTTTCTTGCAGTTATTTGGCCGGTTAGTTTCTTTAAAACAGAGACAGTATAGAAGACAACTCGCTTACTGGTCTGTTAAAACTTATTTACACATTTTCGGACCAGCCACCAGCGAGATTAAGCTGATTTCGTCACGTGATCAACACTTTCTCACATATAAACCGTTGAATAACCATGTTACATTATTGAAATTTCCATTTCTAAAATGCAGACTTTATTTTAGACTTTTTTAGATTATTTTAGTATAACACGTTCCATTTGCATTTGACTGTTTCCATACTGTCAAGTTCTTGTCTTTTTCGTTTTTTAAGATTCATTTTTAAAATCGTTAACAAAATTCTGTTAAGACTATTTTTTCTACAAATCGTTAACAAAATTTTGTTTGTAAGAATGTATTCAAATGTCTTTACTAGGCAGGCTTTCACCTTAACAAAATTCTGTTAAAATTCATTTTTAAAATCGTTAACAAAATTCTGTTCAGACAATTTTTTCTACAAATCGTTAACAAAATTTTGTTTGTAAGAATGTATTCAAATATCTTTACTAGGCAGTCTTCCACCTTAACAAAATTCCCGGGATCCCGAAGAATGACGGGATTGGCCGAGCGTTCACGATTGTACGATATGGCTGCTATAAGGTAGCAGTGAATAGGTACTTTGAAATTCTCACTTGTTACAAATATGTGCTTAAAATGCATAGCATTATAGAGCTGAGCGATGTCTTATGGTGTCAGACCAGTCAGGAAGTACTTCCGGGTCGTAGGGTGCTAAAATAGTTCCTTGAAAAAAACACACGAAAGTTTCTAGTTTGCATGTGTTTTTCCTAAGATTGTTTTTTATTGATTTCATTGTTAAATCTAACATGATGTTAAAGTATTATGTCTGTTGTCATGAATAGTAAGTATTTTACTGTGTTTGTCAGCATTATTTCTTTGGAGAGTATGAGCACAGAGATTAGGTAGAGATGTCGTTTTGACATATGTTTATTTCAAAATACGCATAGTGTGATTGAAATGTTGAAAAACCGAATTGGTGTGGGACCGTTTGCTAGCCAAATGTTTTTAATTCACAGAATAAAAGTGTATTTAAGCGAACGAATGTTGTGGAACTTGTGACTGATCTCCAAATATAGCCTATATCGACTTGTTGGGCTGATATTCACCGGTCTGACACCTTATGTCGTGAAAATTAAATGGTTAGCAGAAAACATCCTTACTGATGTTATAACTTCCTTACTGATGTTATTGAGGATTTATTGTCGGGAAACAAGGTAGTATTTGTACTACGGGGATGTACAGAAAAACATTTCGGGACTTGCGTTTGATAGCCAGCCTTCTTTCTTAATAGTGTTTAAGCTCCTGTGACTTCTTCTATAATTTAAAACTTATTCTCTATTTCTTCTCCAGTTTTTTCTCTGCAGCGTAAAACATTGCATGTATGTATGTGTATTAACAAAATCGATGTTACATGTATATCATTACCGCCATGTGAGGTATCAAACTAAGCAGCTCGTACTGTATATTTAAAATCCCCATACCCTGCATATTTCGCGCGCTATCACCCTCAACGCGCGTCATGTTTTGACTATGATAAATATGTTCAAAAATACCTTATTAATGCGATTTCCCATAGGAGTATTTGTTCGGTATAATAAAATAAATATCGCATCGCCTCGGTCGACATAACATTCTCGGGTTGATAATATCCACTGGCACCCTCAAGAAAGTGTGATATTTACATAATATGACAAGAAAATGTTTAGAACAACTACAGCGAACTAAAAAGTAATCGAAAATCAAAACAGTTGCGGCACTGAGTATATAATCGATGAATTGAAATCAAGTAATTTCTGTATATACATATATAAATAATGAATTTAATAAAGAACATGCTGTTGATTGAACATGCTAGTATAGGAGTCAGTGGCTTAAAGTCCCTATCCCGCCATCAACAGGCAAAGTTTACGACATATGTATACCGTTTCTAAACCTACTGATAACGATATATACATGTATTACCAACTCATAATTAATTTTACTTATATTCAATCGCGTGTATTTTAACAACCCGTGAATAAACTTATACTTTTAATCAGCACATATACATTAATGTATAACATGAAAACCTGTAATAGGGTTTGGATAAACGATTTTGTAGTGAATGTTGCAGTTATTTGGCGGTTTTATTGCCGTTAAGATATAACCCTTCCAATTTCTCTCAATTAAAATGTATCGTTTTGGGCTGCCGAAAACAGTGGAATATTCCATTTAAATTATTGCTGCGTATTTTTGAGTCGCAAGACATTTTATTATATTAACCGGGGCGTGGGGGTGAGCACGGTTAATCCAACTCTGTATAAATATATTTTAATATTTCATTCAAACATCAAGTGTACATCAATTATCATACAATTTGCAAATGAGAAAAGGGTAGAATAGAGTAAACATATCCACTTTGTTTAACAATTTACCACTCGCAAAACTTTATAAAAATATAAACGATAGGCAAATATACAATATGAAAACCTTAATTGTTTAACATATTTTGAACAATATTCCCTCTTGCATTAATTTGATTTGACTTCAGTATGGGCTATATGTATGTTGAGTATAACTCAAGATTTCTAAAACATTTTAGTTCTTCAATAAAGATTGCGACATTAGGTAGACATTTTTTCAATCTGCATCAGTTAATACATTTTTTGTAAATAAGTAAACATATATATATTATAGTATCTGAATTTGATGTTGATGAGCATTCTGGGCCTAAACTAATGATTTTCGGGGTTCATTTCAACTGAGAGTTCACACTTGTCTCTTAATTGGTAAAATAAATGTATTAAACATTCTTTGACCACAGGCAGTCATAAAATAAATGAATCATTGTTTTGTTTGTGTTATTACAAAGTGTACATACTTCTGTTACTGTATATAGTCTCGCACTTGTAAACACAATTCTACGGAATGTTTTATATTGAAGGCTTTGCAGATTTGAGTCATCAGCTATATGGAAAGGTTGACTGTATAGTGTTTTCCAGCTATCTCTACTCAAAACTTCCATTTTTGTTGTGATTTTGCAGGCGATTCTATTATAACATTTAAAAAGTCTGGATAAAACATCGTATTTATCTGTTTTGCTTTTATTTTATACATGCAGTGAAAGTGACATAAACATATAACATAATCAAACAATGAATAAATCGTATGTGTTTTTACTTTAAAGCGGATACATCGTGCGTTGCGGCTTTTGTTGATGTTCTTTAAAAAAATAAAATATAAAATATATCTCTAATATTATGTGTACATCTCGTGTGAATTCATTGTCTCAAAAATTCTACATACATGTAGGCACAGACCAACATATAAACGCTATTTTTATAAACGTGTACCTATCTATCTCAGCCATTTCTCGAGTTATTATTGCCCTAAAAGAAAATTCAGGTCTCACTACACAGTTAGCTCCCTTCAAACCCACGGTAGGGTAGGATGATTCTTATGCCTAACAAGAAAAGGTATAACACATATATTATACCATGGGAAGTACGGACTGCATGTAGATGTTCTGGATCCGGGATCGTTTTGATAGTGAAGGTCACCGGCACCTTGACCTTTAAATGAATAAGGATAAGGGTCATGTACTGGTCATGAGCAACCATTCATCCTTTCAAGTTGGAGGACCTAGATCCATCAAGTTTGTAGTTGTTGATAGGACATCATATTGATAGTGAAGGGCACCGCAACCTTGACCTCCGATCTAGTGACCGGAAAATAACAAGAGGTCAATGACCTTGAAACTTTCAAGGTTGAGGAGCGTAGGACCAACCGTTGTGTAGTTATTGATCGGACATCTTTAGATAGCGAATGTGACCGCGACCTTGAACTTTGATGTAGTGACCCCAAAATGAATAGGTGTCATCTAGTTGTAATGGTAAAGCGTTCTTCCAAGTTTGGGGGCCCTAGGTCCAACCATTCTGTAGTTATTGATCGGACATCGTTTCGATAGTTAATGTCAACACGACCTTGACCTTTGACCTAGTGACCCCAAAATCAATAAGGGCCATCGACTGGTCATGAGCAACCATCCCTCTAAGTTTGGGTACCCTTCTGCCAACCATTATGTAGTTATTGATAGGACACCGTTTGGATAGTCAATGTTTGCCCGGATGTGACCTTTGACCTGGTGACACCAAAATCAATAGGGGTCAAAATGAACATGGCGCTCCGACTACACTTTGTTGTGGTGTGCAATAATCTATTAATTGAAGGGCACTGGCTTAGTCGTTGCTGGGGTGATTTACGGAAGAATAACCGTGTGACAACCTGCTGTAAGGATGAGTATTACTACCAAGATATAACGGTCATGATTGAATAATCTGTAGGGAACTGAAGAAGTGAAGGGACACTACAAAATCTGAAATGAAGATTGCTGTGCATCCCTTTAAGTGGGGTGCATGAGATGTTGTAGATTTGGCGGAAAGTGACAAATGAGAATAGGTATTTTGTTGAAAAATATGTTTAATATACAAAAACAACATTACTGATGTGGAAAAAAACAATTGTATGTACAACTCAGTGTGTCAGGTCCCTGCCAAGACTTGAACTTGAATCTCTTTTCTCGAAAGAAAAGTGTGTTTCCTTACACTACAGAGATCGCCCAGACATCACAGAAAGAGTGTACAAAACTAAGCGAAATTATTAAAGATGTACTGCAGGGCTGTACAAATCATATAGCCCGACGCCCGGGACTAGTCCAAAAGCAAAGTTGGGCGTGTCACTTTTTCAAAGATTTCAGTCCTGGACTAGTCCAATTTTAAAAAAAGAGAAAGTCGGGCGTGTCACTGTTTGAAAGATTTCAGTCCCAGATTTGTCAAATTTACAATGTCGGCCACCTGTCATAAAACAACCCCAGCACACTTCTCAACGTAATCCTTTAATTGCACTCGCTTATGTAATGCAATTAGCATCCACAGCGGCGATCATCCAATACCCCGGGCAATTTTATCAACAATCAACCATGCCGGAAGTCCCGCCTCCAAATTACTTAAATTGACAGTGGGCATTGTCGACATTATCCAATCAATTGACCCGATCTATTTTAATCCAGACCCGCTAGCCAATGAAACGACTACCACATGTAAATCACATGTTCGTCACGTGATTACCTGTTTGTCACGTGGTGAGCTGAAAATGGCGATACACTGAAACAATAACACTAACACGTTGATTAATTCGCAATCAGGCCGATTTGTCGGCAATCTTTCGATGAGTAAAGAAACTCGGGACGTTTGATAATGGAAGCATGTTTGATTTGAACGGTAGGTGTGATTTGTTATTGTTTCTCAGTGTATTGTTGGGCGTAATTGTAACAGACTTGAAAGGCGGATGGGGTAACGGTTTGTGCATAGTTAGTGTACTAATTACGTTCGAAGAATTGAGTTGTCAAACAAATAAAATAAAAATAAAACGAACTGATACACATAATCAGTTTGATTTCGTATTTGGCAGTGCTAACGTTTACATTTCAAAAATGAGTTTGTTGAACTCTTTCAGTGTTAAAAATAAGGATAATTTTCAGAGTGAAAGCGAAAGTGAAAGTAAAAATAAAAAGAGGAAAAATGTAGAATGTGATACACAGCCAATCAAAAAGTCAAAATCATCTAGTGTAGTGGACAAAAGCATAAAAATAAAATGTTTATGTTGATTCACATGCTATTTATTTTTTGCATTAGGTAAAATGGTAATAAAGTTAAGAATCTCATCTGTAGCCCGTTACATATATAAAGTTATGACTTTTTTCTTTCCATTAAATGATTATCTGAACTGTAATATGAAACTCAATATCTATATTGAAATTTAAAAATGCAGATGTGATTCTTACTATTGCTACTGTTTCACCCAATGGCAGTCTACAATCTATACCACTGAAACATACATTAATTGTCTGAAGAGTACATAAGGATTGTTTCCTTTACTGTGTGTAATGAATTGTAATGAGTATGCAAGACGCAGTTTTAACATATTGAGAAATCGAAAAAATTCAGGACTTGTGTCCATTTTTTGGGACTATTCACAATTTCTTTGGGACTAGTCACTTTTGACAGGGTGACTAGTCCCGGACTAGTGGCTAAAAAAGTTATTTGTACAGCCCTGTGTACATCAAAAGAATGTCAAACTAAAACTAGAAATTGTTATTGGACAAAAACGTATGGCTCCCCCACTCGCCCGAACAGACATAATTGACGACTCTAGGTCCAACCGTTCTCATTGATCTGAGATTGTTTTGATATTTAATATCCCTGTGACTGTATCTACAACCTGTATCAGTAATATTTATTGGTCAACCATCCTTCCAAGTTTGAGGATCCTAGGTCCAACCATTCTCTAGTTATTGATTGGACATTGTTTTGTTATTGATCGGGGATCGTTTTGATATCAATAGGGGTCATGTTCTGGTCATGACCAACCATCCTTCCAAGTATGAGGACCCTAAGTCCAACCATTCTCTAGTTATTGATCGGACATTGTTTTGATAGCCAATGTCATCGCTAGCTTGACCTTTGACCTAGTGAATCCAAAATCAAAAGGGGTCATCTGCTGGTCATGACCAACCATCCTTACAAGTTTGAGAACCCTAGGTCCAACCATTCTCTAGTTATTGATCAGACATCGTTTGGTAGTCAATGTCACCGCGATCTTGACCTTTGACCTAGTGAACATCGATTTGATAGTCAATGTCACCATATGTTGACCTTTACCTAGTGACCCCAAAATCAATAGGGGTCATCTACTGGTCATGACCAACCATCCTTCCAAGGTTGAGGACCCTAGGTCTAACCATTGTGTAGTTATTAATCGGATATCGTTTTGATAGTCAATGTCACTGCGACCTTGACCTTAAACCTAGTTACCCTAAAATCAATAGGGGTCATCTACTGGTCATGACCAACCATCCTTCCAAGTTTGAGGACCCTAGGTCCAACCATTGTGTAGTTATTGATCGGATATAGTTTTGATAGTCAATGTCACCACGACCTTGACCTTTGACCAAGTGACCCCAAAATCAATAGGGGTCATCTACTGGTCATGACCAACCATCCTTTCAAGTCTGAAGACCCTAGGTCAAACCATTCTCTAGTTATTAATCGGAATCTTTTTGATAGTCAATGTCACCGCGACCTTGACCTTTGACCTAGTGACCCCAAAATCAATAGGGGTCATCTAATAGTCATGATCAACCACCTTCTAAATTTGAGGACAATAGGTCCAACCATTCTCTAGTTATAGATCGGACATCGTTTGTGACACAGACAGACAGACAGCACAAAATCAATATGGCTCCCCTCCACACTTCATACTGATGCTTCTCACAATGTTTGGGGTATGACAGAGGTCATAGTGACCTTATTTTGGTATGCGACCTACCGTTTTCCCAAGATGTATCAACATACCAAGTTTGGTATTTCTAAGTGTTATTGTATTGAAAATTTGGTCCGGACAAGCATTTTCTATGACAGAGGTCACAGGTCAAGGTCACAATTACCTTATTCTGGTACGTGACACATCACCATCCCAAGATGTATCTAAATACCAAGTTTGCTATCTCTAAGACTTAGTGTTATAGTATCGAAAATATGGTCTGGACAAGCATTTTCTATGACAGAGGTCACAGGTCAAGGTCACAGTGGCCTTATTTTGGTATGCGACACACAGCTATCCCAAGATGTATCCACATACCAAGTTTGGTATCTCTAAGTGTAATAGTATTGAAAATACGGTGCAGACAAGTGGTGAAAGTGTCTGTGGATGTTCTACCGTCTAAATGTGCAGGGGACTGTAACACATTTCCAACATTCATTCAACCGGCACATGGCAATGTTATAGGTCACTAGTTGTTGAATGCCAGCCAGGGTAGCAGGAGAACTAGTCTGTACAAAGTAAGTGTATTACAGGGTTCCCACAGTTTTTTGAAAACAAAATTCAAGGTCTTTTCCAGGTTTTCCCACTGTTTTCAAGGACAATTTATAAATACCAGTGTTTGTCCGACACCGTTGTTGCAAAAACGTTAAATTGTTTGCAGTACTAATATGTGACACCACACAAGATGTTAGTTTATTGTTTATGACAAGTATTGACTTTAACCCGCTGTTTTTAGGCTGTTCTCCATCCCATGAAGGAAATTTAGTGTTGACATTTAACTTGTTCTCAGACGACATGCTTTATCGATTCAAATGATTAGACGCTTGCATATACGACGGAACATTGTGAGTTTTATTTGAAAATACTCGGCTAAAATCGTCAACATATTTTATGAGTCAACCGGTGAGGTAACGAATTTGTACGACAGCGATCGAAAACAAAAGTACAATTTGGGGTTCATATTTCATTGATCAGAGCATTAACACATCTATACGACTGTTCACGAATACCAATGGTTATTTTTAATGGGCTTACTAGGCCATTCGCCAAATCACCATAGGCGAAAAGTAACCTGAACTGGCGAATGAAAACCGTAAGAAATACACACCAAATTCGCCAGACATCGGCGGTCTGGCGAATCCAAATTTCCGACCGATTTTGTCTAAACGACCTCGGAAAATCCCGAATTCCAATTCACAAAGTCTTTCACTGTTTATAAGCCACTATCCCGCTGAGTGTTTTAGCTAAATTAGTGACAATCCATTTAGATCGATAAACTAATTATGTCAGCGTTTAGTGAAAACCAGCGTTTATTGAAAACCAAATTGTCGGTGCGATAAGACTCCGTCCACTGTTACGCCTCTTGCTGCCAATCAACTGGTTTGTGTCCCCGCGCTCAACGTTATCTGTCATATAAAGTTGTGACATTTTTCACAGATTTTAACTGCGTGATCGAACCGGGTAAAACATCAAATAATGTGGCGCCCTCTAGCGGCCAAAATGGCTGATCAAAACAGAAAATTTGAAAATGTTTGCTTATGAATTAGCCAGAGATACTCGGCCCGTCTGTGTTTTTGAACTTTACAATCACTGGTAAGTGTTAAAGGAACACATGGCAATCTAGAGTTTTCAAAAACTAGCAGCGCCCCGTTAGTTTTTATCATTAATGTTAATTATAAGAATTGTATTAAGCCATTTGTTTTTGCATATTATTATTTTTTATCTTATTGCACCAGTAATATATTAAAAAACTTATAGTATAATAAGACTAAATAGTGAATACTTAAAATTTGATTTATTTAAATGTAACCAGGGTAAAAGTAAAAATGATACTGGATATATAAATTGTGACACCCATTTCAATTACTGCAAGATTGCCATGTGTCCCTTTTAAGTGCCTACTAATTAGTTGTACACAGTTGTATTTCATATACTGGAAATTGAAGTTGTATTTGTTAATTATACTGAAAACCACATTTTGCAATATATATACAAAATCTACGCTTGTGGGGAAGCAACGCGCCATTGCAGGTGACAACATGCGGTATGATCGCGGGGATTTGTGACTTCCATTGAGAAACGGCCGTGGCGATGGCAGACTGCATGTGGATTTGGATGGGAAATTATCGCAAAACTGGACAAATATAACCAAGGGTATGGTGTAGTAGGAATGGAAAGCAGTTGCTAAACCACATCATGACCGTCAGTGTGACCTTCAACTGTTATTTCTGTAAGGACATGAGACAGTTCTTCGCTGTATTGTAGCGCTGATGGAGTAATATGACAGGACATAGAAGTTAAAGTCAGCTTCTTCTTTTGAGACAGACCAACAGAACGCTGACAAACTAATCCCATGTATCATAATAACCTTTGGGAATGTGGCACATAAGTGACAGACAACACCATTGGTACTACCAAGTGGAGTCATTTACAGCAACAGGTACTTATACAAAACTGCAACCAACACAATCAAAGATAACGTTGCAGCCTCTGTGATTACATTTGACACTTACATTTTGTGGTTGGCTTGTGTCCCTTACATGTGTCGAATCACAGCTATGCCGGTTTCCGTAAAAGGCAATGTAGCGGGAACCTGTCAGACTGAAATGAAAGCAGGATAGGTATGAACGTTGGCGTACATTGAACTCTGTGAATGTTTCGGTTTCACATATATGTCACGGACGGCTTCAGCCGGTAGAGTTACCGTACTATTCTTTTTGTACTATATGTGGCAACATGTTGTGGTGGTCGGTGGTTCAATTCTGTTTGGGACACTGAAACACTGTAACAATATGTATATCTTAGATATATATATATATTTTATTCACAAATAAATACTCTTGACCACACTGGTCAACGTGTAGATGGCGAATGCCCATCATTATATTATAAATACACAAATGGTGAACACATAGCAAACATTGATGGAATGAAGGAATGAGTTGTAAAATACATGGTTATTAACTTATTCATAAGTATCTTTTAAACTAATACAATATTGCAGAGTACAAACTAAAACATAAATGTGACACTAACCTGAAACAATATGTATATCTTAGATATATATATATATTTTATTCACAAATAAATACTCTTGACCACACTGGTCAACGTGTAGATGGCGAATGCAACGCACCGTTGCATTCATCAATCAACATTGCATAGTGTAGCCAAGGGTCACAGGTTAGTAATTGGTCTTAGTGAGTGTTAACTGTACTTTGATAATAAGGCTATTGGAAAAGCAAACTGATTTAAGGTTTATATAAGGCATATTGGAAGTAATTTATGGGGTTTCAACATATTGATATACACGTGCTGTTTCACATTTAGATTAAGGAATACAATGAAAACAACACCCATCTATTTTATTTGCGGAACCAAAACAATAACAATCTCGGTCCTACGACATATACAGAAACGTGTTTGTTGGAGATAGCTGCTTGAGCTTGCATTCTTTGCAGTGCCTGGCTGCGGTAGCATGCAAAATGTAACACATGCAGATTTTCAGCACAGGATACACACAAACGTTGACACCTGCCGCTGACATACACATGTAAGTTCTATATCATGTGTGCAACAACCCAGCTGAACTGAAACACACAACCCCTGGAATGTCCTATGCAAATTCATTTCAGCACACGACCTTAAGCGAACGTTATATTTTACTATGATGTCTTCATGATGAGTATGTGCTGTACATCTCATGAACAAAACTAAGGAAATGCCTAGTATGTAGCCAACGTTGTTTCTACCAAATATCAAGTAATATTTTTACCCATATCGTCACCTTCAGAGTGTGCCGCACCTGTACATTTGGGTATGATGAAGGTGATGTCGCCATGATGAGTATGTCAAGCATGGGGATAGATATAGTAAGGCCCTGTACATGATGGTAAGGCCATGTCAACATTGTGGTAATCAGAATGTACTGCGAGTTTGATAAAGGGCTAACAAACGTGAGTGACAGATCTTCCACAACAAACATGAGTGACAGATCAAACCCTACTTACTCGACGCATGCGCACTCGCATACAACTAACAAAACAAACAATTATCTTCACAGGCGCCCCAACCTTTCCACAGGGGTCCGGCTCATGTGCTTTGTCGCTAAATACCAGTTGAAATCGAACAAAAGTGTCCTACATGAGTTGGGAAGACATCTGAGTCCAGCAGCAATATCATAGAATAGAACATTATACAAGGGTAATCACTTGGCATACAGGAAATTCTCACTAAGTTCAGTATATGCACAATATTGTTTTAATTAAAAGAGCAAATCATTTAACTCTACATGCCTCCTATACCCAAGTATTCAAGGTGTCTAACATTGGTATATATTTTAATATCGCTCAATATAGTACTGAGAAATCGTCAACGAAACGTTGAAAAACTGGTCAAATTTTTTAGTCGGAAGACCCCGTGCCTATACGCAGTCACTCTTTAAACAACAACTCTAATGGCAAACTCATCTGGCACAGACAATACCGTCAGGGCAATCCATGAGCGGGTAACTAAATTCGTCCTCAGGCAGATAGAAAAACAGCTGGACAAACTGGAGATGGACTCAACGGAAGAACCAGCCAACAGAAACTCCCGAACAGTTAATGTCGCTATGGAAAACAAAGAGCAAGTCGAACCAGAAGTTATTAATCTCGATCCTGAAGATGAAAACTTAAGGTCAACAGAAACAGTCAGTGTTCCAAGAAATAAACTCCATGAAGCCCTTAAAGGTAGAAGCATTTATTATGAGAATACAACGCAGCCCCCCTGTAATATCCACATAAACCAAGGTCAAGGTCGGCAACCTCCTCCGGCGAGCGGAGCTCTACAACCTCCTGGTCAAGGTCGGCAACCTCCCCCGGCATGGGGAGCTCTACAACCTCCAGGCCAATGTCGGCAACCTCCCCCTGCTGGGGGAGCTCCACAACCTCCAGTCCAAGGTCGGCAACCTCCCCCTGTTGGGGGAGCTCCACAACCTCCAAGTCAAGGTCGGCAACCTCCCCCTGCTGGGGGAGCTCTACAACCTCCAGCTCAAGGTCGGCAACCTCCCCCCGCCGGGGGAGCTCCACGACATCCAAGGATTAACGAACATACAACAGGAAGCCTTCAGGCACAGTCTGACAGACATACTGGTATCCAAACACAACCTTTTTTATGGCGTCGCCCAGAGCCGGCCAGAATACCGTAGGACAACAATCCTCCAGCACAAAAATTAACATTGTATCATATAACTGTAAAAACATTAAAACTAGTTGTCATACTGTAAAAACACTTGCAAAAGACTATAATGTGATTTTAATACAGGAACACTGGTTATTTCAGTGCAACCTACATTTACTGGGTGAAATTAGTCAGGACCTTAATTTTCAAGGGAAATCATGTGATATGTTTGACCCAATACAACCATCTCAACTACCGCGTGGATTTGGTGGTGTCGCAGTCTTATGGAGTAAGAACATTGACCATCTTATCAACACACTGGATGATGGAAATGAGAGAATACAGTGCATTGAACTTTTGGCAGATAATAACCAAAAAATTTTGATTGTGTCGGTGTATTTACCATCCAATGGTAAAAGTGACTCATTAACTGAATTCCAAAAATGTATTGATATATTGAATGATATTTGTATTAAATTCGGAGGGACGCATGATATTATCATCGGTGGCGATATAAATGAAGATTTGAACTTTATACAATCAAAAAGAGCGCGTTGTCTGGAAAAACTTTTGCATGACCACAGTTTGACATATGAATGTATTGGAAAAACATATATAACCCCACAGGGCATAGACTGCACTGAAATAGACTACTTCCTAGTTAATTTGGTAAACAGCTCAGCCTTAACTACAAGAAGCATTTTGAATGAATTTGTACCAAATTGCTCGGATCATCACCCTATTGCACTAGGCATTGAATGTGAAGTTACAATCAAGCGAACTGATGTATCCAACATCTCAAAAACTATAGTTAAACGTATAAATTGGGATAAAATAGATAAAGAAAGTTATCAACAAAAAGTTAATACAGCGATTCTCAAAAAAATTGAGATTTTTAGACATAAACATATAAATATTGATGATAAGATAATGAATATGAATGAAATACTTAAGCATTCTGCGAGGGAGTGTGTTCCTAAAAAGAAACATTTGAAATCGAACCCAAAACTGGCTGTGTGGAACTCTAGGATAGCCAATTGTTTAGGGCTGATGAGACAATCAGTTTTTAACTGGGCACAAGATGGGAAACCATGTGATCCACATAATAATTCTGTGATCCAAAGGAAAATTTATAAGAAGCAATTCAGACAGGAAGTCCGTAAAGAACAAGCTCGACGTAGTGAAATGGATAAAGATGAAATTTTATCGACTAAGTTTAAAAATCCAAAACTCTTTCACAAACTCATCAATAAGGAAAGAAAAATAAAGAATTCATTCATAGAAGACCTACATGTAGGCAATGATACATATTCGGGTGATCAAGATATTGTAGCTGGATTCCAGAAACATTTTGAAGCATTGGCTCAACACTCTGAAAACATAAACTTTAACTCTTCTTATAATAATACAGTTAAGACTGAGGTCGAAAGCTTAGAACATATGGCAATCTCGCGGGATGTCCCACCAGTCTCGATAGAAGAACTGAATAAAGCCATGAAAAACATTAATAAAGGTAAATCTGCTGATTACTACGGCATGTGCATTGAACATTATGTGCACAGTGGTGAAGTTGTGTTTTTTATACTTCTTGACATTGTGAACGTTATCTTCAGCACTGGAGAAGTCCCGGCGTCGTTGAAAATTGGACTTTTGTCCCCCATATTCAAGAATAAGGGTAAACGAACAGTTTCTACCAACTATAGAGGTATTACGGTTCTCCCAGTTATCGAAAAAATTATAGAGGCTGTATTGAAATATAGATTATCCCATTTATTGGAGGAATCCCAGAGCGCTTTTCAAAGAGGGTTCACTTCCGGATCATCTCCGCTTCACGCAGCCCTAATTCTAGAAGAAACCGCAAGGATTAATATGGACAAGAAGACCAACTGTAATTACATTTTTCTGGACGCCAAGGCTGCATTTGATGTGGTGGATAACGCTCATATGATGCGGAGAGTGTATTACTCCGGTATCACCGACAAACATTGGTCGATAATTAACAGTTTACATACAGATACTTGTAGTATAATTAAGTGGAAATCTATTAGGTCTGAACCTTTTAAAATACAACAGGGAGTTCGTCAAGGGGGAGTAATCAGCACAGACTTGTACAAATCTTACATAGACCCATTGTTACACAGACTTGAAGACAGTGCCAAAGGACTATATGTCGGTAATCTCAACTGTTGCGCAAGCGCCTGTGCGGATGATGTGGCCCTTATTAGTAATGAAGACTCAGATACACAGCTTTTGATTAACATTGCTGAAGACTTTGCAAACCGTGAACGTTATGTATTACAACCTAGTAAAACCGAGGCTTTGAAATTTATTACAAGCAAGAAGAAAACTTTCTCTAGTGAACTATTCTTTGAAATATATGAAAATAAAATTCCAAATGTAGAATACAGTACACATCTCGGTATAAAGAGAGCCAAAACGTTGTAAGGTACTATAGACATAAATGTGAATAATAATATACAGAAGGCGCGTAGAGCCTTGTACAGTTTAATGGCAAGTGGTCTTCATGGTAATAATGGTCTCGATCCGGAAACCTGTCTTCATCTCGTCCAAGTGTATGTGCAGCCAATTTTGTTATATGGCTTGGAAATACTACTACCAAAAAGTAAGGATCTTGATAAATTAGAAACATTTCAAAAGACGACTCTTAAACAGATCTTATCTGTCCCAGTAAATACAGCGGACTCGGCGGTATACTTATTATCCGGATTTCTCCCGATAGAGGGGCAAGTGGACAAGAAAGCATTGACTCTATTCCGTAATATTTGTGCACAAAACGATAATGCTTTGGAAAAGAAATTAGCGATCAGACAACTTTCACTAAACATTCAAAACAGCAATAGCTGGTTCATCGAAATAAAAAGACTTGCTTGGAAATATGACATCATTGATCCAAAAACTTTATTGAATGATCCTATGCATAAATTTAGATGGCAAAAATATATAAACCGTGCCGTAAATAAATATTGGATTGATAAAATCGAAACTAGAGTGCAATATTACAAAAGTCTTCAATACCTGAACCCGGAATATCTACCGGGGCAACCTCATCGGATACTGAGAGTACCTCTGAAGTCGTCCAAAGATATGCTGAGGATTCCTATACAGTTAAAACTCTTGTGTGGAGGCTATATTCTTCAGGATTCCAGGGCTAGGTTTAACCAAAACCAAGTTGACGCTACATGTCGGTTGTGTTGGTTAGAAGACGAAACACTGGAACATTTTATTCTGAACTGTGGTGCCTTGCACAGTCTCAGACAACAAATTTTATGTGATATCAGTCATGAACTTGAAGAATTAGGATTTTCCGACTTCAATGTACTGTGTGCCAAGCAGAAGATACAGTTACTTTTGGACTACACAAACTTCCCATCCCTGGGATCCATTGCACCCCCCCTGTTACAAAACTTTGAGTTTCAAGTTAGAAGGTTGCTATACAGCTTGCATATAACCCGATACAGACTTTTAAAAATTGTTTTAAACACATAGAGTGGGACAGTAACCACTGAGTGAATGCATTAATTGTGGTGTTAAACACAATCTTAATATAAACTGCTGTGAAAATATTAGCGTAGCGTATTCTCGGTGGTGGATTGGACTGTTCCATTATTCATATATATTCGGGTGGAGGAATTATACTACGTCGACAGACGGTTCTCCTTTCAAGGAGGTTTCGAGAGAACAACAACAACAATGGCTGTTGCGTACGAAACTAGACCACGGATCATTTAGTCGTCACCGCAGATAATGAATGCTAATTGGATCCATACCAGTTAATTCAATATAAGCTACATTTTCTATTTTGTTTACAACCGTCAATTTTTTTTTCAATTGGCAGCCATATTGATCTGGTACCCGTCCCCTACTGCGCTCGCTATTCTCTCTTCGAGCGCAGTAGGGTAAGGATACCAGTATGTGTTTTTTTTTTTCATTGAAAACCAAGTAGAACATTTTATTGAAAACATATTTAAGGGGGGTAGTAGAGAAACAGGTGGGGAGGGGGTAGTAGAGAGGGGGAGGGGGTAGTAGAGGGGGAGGGGGTGGGGTAGGGTACGCGCCGTCTGCCTGTGTACAGGAGTCGAGAGCTCTCGATAGCGCTTGAGACAAAAATACATTTAACCAATACATCATCTCCAAACTCACAACATATACACGTACCTACCTTTCGTCGCGAACTTTTGGACAAACGTTACTCTCCAGCTCTAATGCATTTAGTTTAATATCCGCTATGGAAATGCCAACGATTATCAACTGTGCTGCAATAAAAATGGCGTCCGCAAAATGTCTCTAAAATTGTCTGCGCATGCGATGTAAACGTGACGTAGACATTAACACCAGTTTTATAAGTACATACTAGTATTTATCCAAGAGATAGCAACTTATGTAATACCAAATTCAACGTCCCGTTCATGAATCTTTATCCACTACTGTCTTTCCGTACTAGAAAAGTAGTAGTGTGTTCTTCGGTTTTAAATATTTTTAATAATTGCTGACAGATATGTTTATTGCTGTTGCAGGTGAGATGAACAGTGTCTGAAATTGAATGTGCAGCTATTAGATGACACTGCCACCAAAATATGGCAGTTTTATGGGTGTTGAAGAAGAGTAGGAATTCTGATACAAACTCTGGAGTTAAAGCACAAAATAGTGCATTGGAGGACACCACTATAATTAAAAAAAAAATGGACAACATACCAGATTTTGTACAGTTTTGTGTGAGCAAATGACTTGGTTACATAAAAAAGTAACGTTTAGCTTGGAAACTTCCTGTTTGGAATGGCCCTGTAAATTTTATTCATATAGGCCAACATAGTAAAACGCACTGTGTAGTGAAACCTGAAGAAACAATCACCTAGACGCTTGGAAGACCAACTTGCATTGACATAAATCAATATTTCTGAGTCTGATGTTTTCAACAGTGTGAAAAAGTTGAATTGAACATTTTAGCATGAATTGCGATGTACTAAAGTTGGATTTTGGCATAAATTAGTGATTTTGCACATGAAAATCGACCATACATCCAACATGGATTATTTTTTGTGTATACTATTCACAGTGAACTTCTCAAATCACTTCCGTAATGTCGATATGGTTTCCAGGTGATGAAACATCCTCATGAAACACTATAAATCTTTCAGCGCATATGTCTGTCAGTGCCCACAAATGTACATGCACGACTATTCCGCAAAACCTGGATATTCGATTTGATTTGCCAAAAACAGTGTGTGCTTGCGAGTCGATAAATTGATTCTGGAACTGTAGTTCTCGTCTCGGTCGGTTTCAAATGGATACAATGTACCGACACTATTCCAAGAACATGTTCACATCATGGAAAGCAGCTTCATATGAACTCTAATAGGTAAGTGTTCGTATAGCAAATTGTTTATTTCAGCTATTGACAATATTAGAAACATACCCCACCCATTTATTCAGTGCAGCAAATTTCAAAACCGCGGTGCGGTGTGTCTTATTTGTCGAGACTGTTCATCAAGTATGTTTATTAACTTAGTCGCTCTTCCTTATTTGCTTTAAAGTTGTCTGACCACCTTTTTCGAACCGCTGTGTCTTTCGGGAAGATTTGTCGTTCGCAGTTACACATTTGACGAGACACGAAATTGTTTCGGGCTTGGTGTTTGCTGAAAGAGGCGTTCCAGCTTTTAGCGTATTCGTCTTATTTCTTGTATTCCATTTGTACGCAGGCAATTTGTTCTCTTGTGATATTTTTCACGCACATTTCGTACACATTTCGCGTCATGTCAAATAAAAAACATGTGTTTATTTATAGGGAAAAAAATGCAGACAAAATTTTAACGTACCGTTACATTCTTTATCGTCTCTTTTTACGTAAGTTAACAAATGACGTTAAAATTGTATCGGTTCTAAATTCTGATTATAAATTTTATTTTGCACTAAGAAATGAAACTGTGCTAATATATGTTTAAATAAAAAAGAAATTTAAGCGAATTTCATGTGTTCAAGGGAATTTCACGTCATAATAAAACATCAAATTCTGGTTCTGTCGTTATTCACGAAAAAAGATTGCCGGTGTCGCCTATATATATGTAACTTTGGTGTTCTGGCTCAAATCTCGATTTTCAATCGAGTTTGATCCAAAACGACCCAAGTTACATATATATGAAAAACTCTCGCTCAAATCTCGAATTTCAATCGAGATTTGATTCAAAACGCTCTAAAATACATATATATGGAAAGGTATTAAAATTACAACCAAAATCAACAAAAATAGTCTGATTCTGCGTTTTTTGTAATCTTTATAATTATAAAATGTTTCTTTAGTACAAAACAAATTTGTTGATTTGTTATCAAAATTACACCCAAATCAACGAATAAACACGAATATAATAAAATAAATTTTTTACTAGAAAATCATATAATTTGATTTTCCGAGCTTGAATGCAAAAGTGAATCAAATTAATTCAATTAATAATGACGCCACAGTATTCACAGCGTTAGCGTTGGCAACCTTGCATACAAAGTTAATAACAGAACCAGCACTAATATCTAAAGGTCTATCAAAGTTATCATGACTGCGTGGAGTGGTGTGAAGCATTATACCATAATTTGGTTCTTCAACACCATTGACAGAGACTACTACAGACACGTCACCAATTATAGGTTCACTTGATAAACCTATACCCACAATCCGCCCGTGACGTGTCATTACATACCCCACATTTGTTTCTCTTCCGCCATTACCAAATGAGAATACTTTACCCAATGTAAGTGCACCAATAGCCTCCGCAAATATTGTAATAATTCCATAATTAAGATTATCGACTTGTGTTTTTGTGTTTTGTGGTTGACTGTCGTCCTTGAATGCTGCTTTCCCTGTCCGATATTTTTATCTTGCTCAGCAATAGACCTAGCTCGCTTATATAAATCTCGAATTAAAGCCTTTAAGTCTTCTCTTTTTCCAGGTGTTGTTGGCCCAAATATACTCATTGTTTTTTTGAAAAATATAATCTTTTAAATAAATTCTGAAACGCAACTCATAGGCAAAAAGATATATAGGGTCCTATAGAAACCAAAGCGTCCGAACGCAATGGCATCGTAGGTCCGCACTGTACTGCAAACAAGGACTTGAAACTACAATGAAAGAGACAAAAAACAACAGAAAGGGTGGTGAAGGCAGGTTTACCGATTTGGAACGGTCAGTAGGCAATAAGGCCTACTAGTTAGCTTGAATCGATTTTATATGCGCACAATCCTCGCTATTATCCTGTCTTCAGCGCCCAAATAGACAAGACAGTGTAAATAAAACTACATGGAACCATGGAACAAAAAACAACAGAAAGGGTGGTGAAGACAGGGTTACCGACTTGGAACGGTCAGTAGCCAATAAGATTGCCTACTGGTTAGCTTGAATCGATTTTATATGCGCACAATCCTCGCTATTATCCTGTCTTCAGCGCCCAAATAGACAAGACAGTGTAAACAAATCTACATCCCATCAAAAGGAATTCTCTAACAATAAAATCCACATCCAGAGAAACTAACTAAAGATACGCATACAAAATAAGAAACATCTCAGGATGTATCCAGAATCGTACTGAACAACCATAGTAGTTGCAGCTAAAGAGAAAACCAATCTAGGGTACGACCAGAAAACCCGAGGGACGAAAGCTCATGCACCCACCTCCCTTAGTTGGGGTTTCAGTAGGTACAATCATAGAGTCCAAAGAGGTAGTCAAGTCATCGCACAAGTGAAAAGTGAAGCGTAATGACTGACTGTAGAGGGGTCAATCACTAAACATGCAGTGCGCTGTAAAACCAAAGGGTTATATCCTTTTCTGACGAACTTCCAGATTAAATTTGTAAAGCGGTCAGGAAACCAGTCGGACCCCTTTAACTTTCGAAGTTTATAGACCACATCTCCATAAAATGAGGGTTGTGATATACCTAGTCGCAGAAGTGTTTTAAGGTTGGTGTTGTACTTTTCCAATAGGCCCTCGTTGCGGGGGTAGAATTTAGAGAAAGAGATATATGTAGTTTGTGATAACGAAAACCCTGCTGAAAAAGTTTACTTGTAATAACTTGATTTCGATCATTGAAGTCTATGACATCATTACAAGCTCTAGCAAATCGAATGAGCTGGGAGATATACACCCCATATGAGGTAGCACGAGGTACATCTCCATCCAGGTGTGGATAGTTAACGATGTTAAAATTGAAATCATCTCTCTTATCATAGATTTTAGTATGAATACAATCATTTGAAATCGAGAGATGAAGATCGAGAAAAGCTGCTACTGTATCCGAACTGTTGGCTTTATTCAACGTGAGCTCTGGTGGATAAATGTTAGTAACCATATGAGAAAAGAACGGATTATCAATATTGAGTATGTCATCAAGATACCGAGAAATATTATTAAAGGCATTAATAATTTCACCCTGGCTAGCAGGTGACAAACTCAACATAAAATCTCTTTCATAGCAGTACAAAAACAAATCTGCAACAAGTGGCGCACAGTTAGTACCCATAGGAATACCAACAAACTGGCGGTAAATAGTTTCACCGTATCTTATAAAGATGTTATCCAGAAGAAAAGATAAGGCTCTACAAACATCAGTACAAAAAGAGAGTATAATAATGGACCTTTGGAAACGGCCGAGCACGACACATACGAAATATTGCAGTCTCGGTTTGATTGAGACTGTTCATGAGCGGTAGGGTTATATGCTAGCTACCGCTCACGCCCTCTAGCCCCGGGTTGAGCAGAACTCAATATTCATAAAATAAATAGTACACAATTTTAACCATCCCGAAGATGGCATGCCTACGGCGGCGGACATGGAGTTATATGCTTCCCCATGTCGTACGGCGTAAGGTCCCAGTATCTAATAAAATTAAATGCCCCGAAGAGCGAAATAAACATAATGGAATTTAGTTGGGAGCAGCGGTTATGAAGCCTGTGTATCACAAGTAACAGCCAAAAGACTAAATTAAAAAGCAGACAACATATCCTATAAGTGGTTAAACAATACCCAGAGCCTTTTATCGGCCGGAGTAGTGGAACCACCGAATCAAACATTAAGTAAGAAAACAAAATAAATTGAAAATGTACCACCGATAACTAAATATAAGTATCGGGCTCAGCGATCTCCAAAGATCGAATGAATAACAGTACTGATTGCAAGCGCGGGGAGACGTTTTACTGCCGCCACACTGCACAAGCAACGCCACTGTGCTATAAGTCCACATATTATACTTATCAATAGGGGCGTTAGTAAAGAAAGCCCTGACATTATTACAAACTAGAAAAGTTGTACCTTCTCTAGCAAATGTTTTCTGAATAAGCTGAAGCAATTTTTCTTTGACAAGATTATGTGGTAGTCTTGTAAGTGAGTGTGTGCATGCGTGCGTGTACATGTATGTACGTACGTGCGTGTACTTGCGCCCTCGCGCGTGTGTTTGTGTGTGCGTGTGTACGTGTACATGTGTGTACGTGTGAGTACATGTGTGTACGTGTATGTACGTCTGCGTACATGTGTGTACTTGTCTGTACGTGTGTGTTTACGTGTTGTGAGTTCTTGCGTGCATGTGTACATGTAAATACGTACGTGCGTGTACTTGCATGTGTGTGTGTGTGCGTGCCTGTTTGATCGCGTGCGTGCCTGCGTGCGTGTGTGCGTGCTTGCGTGCGTGCGTGTACGTGTACATGTGTGTACGTGTGCGTACATGTGTGTAATTGTCTGTACATGTGTGTTTACGTGTTGTGAGTGTTTGCGTGCGTGTGTGTACATGTATATATGTACGTGCGTGGACTTGCATGTGTTTGTGTGTGTGTGTGTGTGTGTGTGCGTGCGTGCGTGCGTGCGTGCTTGCGTGCGTGCGTTCGTGCGTGTGTGTGTATACGTGTGTCTATATGTGTGTAAGTGTGTGTACGTGTATATGTGTGTACATGAGTGTTCGTGTGTGTACATGTGTGTACTTGTTTGTACGTATGTGTTTACGTGTTGTGAGTGCTTGCGTGCGTGTGTGTACATGTATATGCGTACGTGCGTGTACTTGCATGTGTGTGTGTGTTTGTGTGTGCCTACTTGTTTGCGTGCGCGCGTGTGTGTGTGTGTGTGTGTGTGTGTGTGTATGTGTGTACACGTGTGTGTACACGTGCGTTTGTACACGTGTGTATACGTGTAACGTGTATACGTGAACGATTGTGTGTACGTTTGCACGTGTGTACGTTTGCGTGCGTGCGTGCGTGCGTGGGTGCGTGCGTACGTGAATTATATTGAATTGAATAAGAATTAACATGAATTGAATGTTGTTTTACGGTGAACAACAGATTACAATTCACTTACATAGACATCCGAAATATATATATATATATTAAATCAACAATTTAAAACGTGAAACGGTTCAAATAAATAGGTTTCCTAAACTATAGGCAGACATAGCAATAAATAATGATTATAGATAAGTCTTGTCAGGCCATTGAGGAAATCTCCAAGCTGTTACGCGGAGCACCTCGACGATATATACACATGACGCTGGCTTTAATGGTTTAGACTGTATGTGCATAAATTGCATCCCCGCCCCACAAAACCAGCATGTAATTAGTGGGAAATCAGTGTGTTACGTAATACTTACTGATAAAGGTCAATACAACACTGACCAATGTATGTAGACTTTTGATGTTTGTATACAATCATGTTAATAAGTAGTTTATGAATTAAATCGAAAAAAAAACCTTTTAATAAACATATAAATGTAAATTTAATTATTTAATGACATAGCCACTTACAGGTAAGCCAACATTTTAAAATAGTTAAATTACATGTTATGCTTCTAAAATTATAATCATTATTAAATGAAAAAAACTAATAATTATTTTGTGTATCTGAAATAAATAAATGAGAAGACAAGCTTGTATTCTTTTCCTGGGTAAAACCAGTACTGTACACCTTCCACCATCCGTAAGAATCGACACTTCTTCACTTGCAAGTCGAGCTTCCATGGGGACTCGAACTCACAGCGGTGAGAGGCGAATGTTTACAACGCAACGTCGTATACAAGCTTAAGATACTGTAAGAATAGTCTGTCTACTGTATATATGTAACACAATGAGTGCATATTTACTTAAGAGTTTTTAACTGTGTTTGTCGGGGCCTCATTTTCCCTGATTTTGAATAGGAATGTTGATAGATTCTTGCCAAGCGCATCACTTTTAATCGATGCCTATATCTAATAAATGATCTTTTACTAGATTCATTATATTGATAAAGAATTGTTTTGGCGTTTATTTCATCAAAATCCATCAACTATTAAGAAAGTTATGATTTAACAAGCTGTGTATTATGAGTAAATTTGCCAGTATTTACCAGTGCGGGCCTAATACATGTATAGAATTCTTATTACGACACTACGTGCAGTCCGAGCAGTCCGAGTAACATGACATTTGCATAGATGGCGTGTTTCACCAGGTATCCGTGTTGGGACTGTATATATGGGTGTCGAAATCGTAAGAACTTGTCACAGGATCGCAAGCCAGTATCCAGAGTAGTAGTGACCATGACGGCAAAGGGTGAGTCAAATCTATTTTATTTGTTGTAAATTATTGTCATATTTAAATTGTTGTTCTGAAGTAAATATCTGCCGGTAAAAGCTATAGATAGTCAGCAGGATATTGTCTTTAATTCTTGTACGTTTTTAAACGTCAGAATATTTTAGCAAATTAATGTCTGATAAGATTATTGGGGCATTTATTACAAAAGTGGGATTGCATAAAAAACATAGAAAAACCTGACTGAGAATCATCTTTAATGTTATTTTTTGGCACAATTGGCCATGGCTGATTTTATGTATTTAATATGGCATTATAATTAATAATGTATAGATAAAGTGATAGTTCATTGTATGTTCATTATGTTCCGGACAATCAAAAACAGATGAACATATAATTACTTATATTCCGGACAATCGGGAATATTTGGAGTATAATCGTGATTAACAGGGAAAACTTCAGAAAGCCAGGAAATCTGCAAGCCAGCTGCCCCAACCCTAATTGAAATCTAGCATGTTTATATTTCATTATTCTTATTTTTTCTTTGCGTAGGATGGGAGGTAGGAAGAATCTACGCTCAGACCAGAAACGCATCTTCTACCTTCCTGACTTTCTTTAGCATTTCGATCTGAAAACCTGTAGGGAAACAGGAAAGCAATGGCGATTCAATGTTATTGGAATTCGTGATGTTAAATGATATTTACAGGGATGAAAATTCAGTATCTGTACCTGCTGTTATAAAAGAATGCAAATGTAATAAATGGAAATTAGTAAAAGCGTTTTACTATTGGCATGTATGGGAGATATGTATCTGAGATCATGTAATTCATCTCTCCAGATAAAACTGCAGATTTCCTCTTTATCCTAAAACACCGGGTTCAGAAAATTGAGAGTACTTCATCTGTGGAATTTCTCACATGAAGTTAGATCACGAAACGTTTGTAAAAATCCCTTGGCGCCTCTAAAGTACTTACATAAGCACGGTAATGAGGTATAATTTCAAAAGTGTCCTTCGATGTTACGATAGCATATCTATGTTCCTTGCATTCAGAGCAATTCTTCCCTAACTTCAGCCATGACAATGTTGTTTTTGTTGTTGTTCCCGTGCGGAAGCCTGATAAACTTAGTTTGACTGTCTTGATGCTGAAATGATACATAAGACACCAGCAACACAGCAAATATCAGGTTGAAACAATATAAATGGTGAGGGAGGGTGGGTGTATGAAATCTTGTTTATAGAAATCTGAAATTTATTAAACAATATAATCAAATGTAAACACTTTACCTGCAATAAGATCCAAAATCAGGATTAGGTAACTCTAGACAACTGTTTAACTTGATGTTTAGATATTTGGAAGAGTTTGCTCCCTTCCTTTGTAATAATTTTAATTATTTGTCATTCAATGACTACATAATTAAACTAATTACACAAGTGGGATTGCATAAGCATAAAAAACATAGAAAAACCTGACTGAGAATCATCTTTAATGTTATTTTTTGGCATAATTGGCCATGGCTGATTTTATGTATTTAATATGACATTATAATTAATAATGTATAGATAAAGTGATAGTTCAACGTATGTTCATTATGTTCCGGACAATCAGAAACAGATGAACATATAATTACTTATTCCGGACAATCGGACATATTGGCAATTCGACATTTATTTCATCTTCCGGACAATTGGAGGTAGCGACAGATCAACTTCAATAGTTTCATATTCCGGACAATCGGAAATATTGACAGTTGAACATACAACTACTTGTTCCGGACAATCGGAAATATTTACAGTTCAACTTATAATTACTTATTTCGGACAATAGGCATTTTTTCGGACAATGCATCAATACGTATATTCCGGACAATCGGGAATATTTTCAAATAAATAGGGCCGCCGCCTTGTATAAACACAATCAGCATTTTTGGCTGGTCATTGAATAGTTTAGCCTCCGGAAAATCGAAAGGTCAAGAATATGTATATTCCGGACTATCGGGAATATTTTATAATAAATGTGACCGCCGCCCTGTATGAAAACAATCGGCATTTTGGCTGGTCAAAATATAATGACTCCGGAAAATCGGAAGTTCGCTGAATATATAAAGACTCCGGAAAATCGGAAGATCGCCGAGATTAGAAATGTTTTACTTTAATTTATACTCCGGATATCGGAAGCGTAATAATAAATTAATGTTTATTCATCATGTAATATATACTCCGGATATCGGAAGCGTAATAATAAATTAATGTTTATTCATCATGTAATATATACTCCGGATATCGGAAGCGTAATAATAAATTAATGTTTATTCATCATGTAATATATACTCCGGATATCGGAAGCATAATAATAAATTAATGTTTATTCATCATGTAATATATACTCCGGATATCGGAAGCGTAATAATAAATTAATGTTTATTCATCATGTAATATATACTCCGGATATCGGAAGCGTAATAATAAATTAATGTTTATTCATCATGTAATATATACTCCGGATATCGGAAGCGTAATAATAAATTAATGTTTATTCATAATGTATTATATACTCCGGATATCGGAAGCGTAATAATAAATTAATGTTTATTCATCATGTAATATATACTCCGGATATCGGAAGCATAATAATAAATTAATGTGTATTCATCATATAATATATATCGTTTTCATTCAATGTAAGGCAGATACGTGCTGGCAATGCCAAGACACGTAAAGACGTGTAGACAACACGTGTGCACGTGTCCCGCCATAAGAGAAGCTTTAGGCGGGCAAGCACGTATCGAAAAACCCGGGGTCTCATCCATGACCATTTTTTTTTTTTTTTTTTTTTTTTGAGCTGTCTGAAGAAACTTCGTCTGAAGAAACGGACGAATATGAATTTGGTGGCAGAACGTTCTATCATCCATAATGAATCATATCGGAAATACGTATAAACATTTGACCGTACATGGCCTGGTTAATAACTATAAACTTATACACTATATATATTCCGGACAACTCGAAATATTTAATAATTGCATATTCTGGATAAACAGAAATATGGCCTTATATACTTAATATATATTCCGGACAAGTAGTGGGAACGATGTATGTTTACATAAAGCAGCATTGGACTGCAGTCTGTATTAAGTGTGAGGCATACTAGAAGTCTGTAATAAACCTTGCTATATATAAAAAAGAGTATGGTAATAAGTGGGGACTAATAACACTCGATAGTAAAGCTAAGAAACTCGCAATATGATATCCATAATAAATTAACCATAAACATTATGTAATAAAGGTCTAATTACACTAAATCAACAGGATGTGCTCGCCTGGTGCAATCGAAAGTAGTTCTATATTAAAGAATGCTAATATTTTTTTCTTTACAAACTTTTTGTTTTTTTAGTGCAGTTTCCTGTTATTTTTTGGCTGTAACTGTATTCTGGAAATGTTGTTGATATTTGAAAATGCAGCTCATCATGTTTTTGACAGTTTTTGATATAAATCTGAGAAGTGAAAGTAGACAGGGTATGAAATTGCAAGGGGTAAAACTAGTGTTGACCTTTGACCCGGTGTTAGTATACAACTGAAGAAATGTTTCTTAGAAGGTATTTAACCCCCTATTTCCTTGTTGATGTTTAATAGCAGACATGTTTATTTGCATGATAAAGTAAGTTTCCCAGAATTCTAACGAGGTTTGAGTTTTTAACAAGTTGTCAACATTCTAACTTTTCTATGGAAGGGAAATGGAGACTCATTTACGCTATTATAACCTAAAGCTCTATAAATGGCAACCACAACAACGCCGTGTATCTGGTATCTGTATGAAAACAAGTGGATTATGCGGATTATAAAACTTAATATCTGGTATCTGCAGTAGCGAGTTTGCAGCTTCATAATTGCTTTCAACTGAAAGGTGAAAAGTTACAAAAATAAACAAACAAACACAGGTGTTATTCAGTATATATCCAACACTACATATACGTGTTAAGAATATTTATAAATTGTGTATGTGGTATCTGCGATTCTGCGTGAAAAACAAGTTATTATTATAGTGTTAATTCAATGGGTCTGTATATGATTATGTTGGTTATAACGGAATGACTGATATATTTAGCAACCAGTTTGCAACTTCATAAGTTTTTGGTGGGGTTTTTTTTGGGGGGGTTGGGGGAGGGGGATGGGGTTTAAAAACGCACGGCGTCCCGTTAGTTTTCTCTGAACGTGCATTTCTTCAGTAGTTCGAAGCAAATTCTACATATTACTAACTTTGTATAATATTGCACCAATAATATATATATATATATATATATATATATATATATATATATATATATAATTTGTTATAAGAGAGAAGAAAAATGAAATCTGATTTATTTTTATTTTTTTTATTTTTATTATTGATTTTTTTTTATTATTATTTATTTAATTACTTGTAAGCGGTTTTAAAGTCAAAATGACGCAGGATAAGTAAATCGAGGAGCAAATGTTAATGTTGTAGTAAAACTCAAGTTTTCCATGTATCCCTTTA